>JASAMZ010009405.1:0-18160 GCA_030248115.1 Linhomoeus sp. GSCO2_2 | reverse complement strand
AGATTTTCCTGGACACTGGACTTAGCGCCGAGGAAAGCGGTGATTACGTTGCTATTTCTAATAGAATTGTACGTACAGCCGCAAACGTTGAGGAAATCAAACAATAACGCGCTAAGTTCAGCTATGCTACATTGGCATGCCAGGTCCAGAGTCCAAGTAGGAGAGAAGGTTTGGGTCCTTGTCCAACTGTTTCTGAACCGAATGAAATGTGGGCATAGTAGTGTCACTAGTAATGTCACGCGTGGAGGTACTGCACATGCGCAGCGATTCACCGACAGCAAGCGTCCACTCGGCACTCACCAATAGCTCCTGGCTCAGCAGTGGGCCACGCGTGGTGTCCATGCAAAGCGTGACGTCACCCAGACTAATTGTGCGATTCTTCATGTAGACCACCTTTGTGACTGGGCTCTGGTTCCAATACTGCTCTGTCAGCTGGTTCAGTTGGAATACGGTGCCGCCCAGAAGTGCCACTATGACCGCGCGCCGCAGCCAGCGACCGCAGCGCCCGCGGCGAGTCGTCGCTTGGTTCGTCAGGTTTGCCGACGGCGAGATGGCCGATGCTGGAGTTACCTTTGCACGACGCCACGCCCGCCAGTTTAACTGTCGCCCTATGGGCTTGTCCAAGCAACGCATGTAGGGTCTGAAAGACGGCTGGCGGCATACGGTAAAGCTACAGGGTTTTTTTTTAATTCGGCAAATGGAAAACTTGAATATCTTTTGCTGTGATGAAGCAATTCGAACGAAACTTGCACACAATATAGTCAACATATGTCCATGATATGTGTTATGTTGAGGTGTCAATTCATCTTTGTGGCCGCAAGTTACGAGGCGTCAAAAATTTAACTAGAAATTTGAGGTTGCACACAATTAAATTACGCAAAACTCGCACGTTTCTCAGCCAATTTTGACGGGGCCACATTCATTAAATTGAGAAGATTACAAGCTTTCATATGTTCCAAGAGCGAGTTGCGTAGGTCCCACATGGCGTTAGTTACGACACGCCAAAGTTGAGATCACGAGCCGCAAGGCATCATTCTTGGCCACCTCGGCCTCCTCGCGCAAGTCCGGTACTTTGGAGCCAACTTTCAGGCGTTGTATCTCAAGCACGGTACATCGCACAGGGTTGATTCATCAAGCATATGAAAGATTGTTTCATTTCACATCTAATGCACTTAGTCTCACTCCATTGTGACGCAAATCGAGCAAGTTAGGAAAGTTTAAAGCCATACCAGCGTGCACAAAACCTCAAATTTTTGGGACTCAACTTTGTGGTACTGTAACTTGAGCTTGCGACAGCCAAGAGCTGTAAGCAACACATATCATGGACATATGTCGACTATATTGTGTGAAAGTTTCGTTCGAATTGCTTCACCACAGCAGAAGATATTCGTGTTTCCCATTTGCCGAATTAAAAAAAAATCCTGTAGATGCGCCACCTAGAAAGCTGTGTCGTAGTATGGTCTTTTAAAATATGTACCATGACGTGGGATCGGTCACCTGTATCGCATCTCCTCAGATCGCAACTTCAAAAGCCGTTTGGTACTGATCTTCTGGTAGAAGCTACCTACTTCTCTTAGAAATACATTCTACTGCGTTTCCTGGCGGCCTGATTCAAGGCTCTGTCTGGTCCAGTTTCCGAGCCCCTCTTTGCTTGGGCGCAAATGGTCCAGTTGCCTAGCGTGTTTTGATTTCAATTCTTTTACTTGAGTATAACAAGGCTTGTCACGAACACGAACTCGTTTTTGGCGTGTTGCGCTCAAACGCGTCGGCAAATTCGATTTGGCAGTTTTGCAAATAAAACAAAGATGCGTCAAAAGTTTGGTTTTCGGGTGCGTAGAACGCAACGGGATGCATCATGGCGCTCTAGCAAAGCGTATGCGAATGTCGCGCTCAGAACAACTGATTGTTGTTGTTGAAAAATTGTTCTGCAGGCGTGGATTTGCTATTTCACGGTTATGAAGATGCAGTACAAAACTCAGATGCATACATGTAGGTAGGTCCGTACCATATAGGTCGAGGTGTTTCGCACTGTAACCGTAGAGCTTCTCAAGCAAACCCATGTACTATAGCAATACCCTGATCCCGAAATAGGATATAGATATAATCCACAGAGTACCGAACGCTTGTTAACCACTTACGGACAACGAACGACACTTCATAGGTTGTCCAAAATTGAATCAACCATCTATGTACACTGTACACCTATGTATGTACACTCCAAGCCGTAAACTTCCTATAAGCCCGCACTCTGAATACCGAGGCAGAGCGTGCAGAAAGTGGCTCGTGGTGATGACGACCTAAATGGTTAGTGACTGCATGCGAATGGCTTCTGTAGAGGGCCAAGTAATTGGGTGTTGACTGGAGCGCTATAACATCCCTACGCCACTGTTCCAACGAGGAAGAAGAAGAGCTCTCAGAGGTCGACGCCCAAAGAATGGATAAAAATGTCCAATTCGCCAACTTTTCAGACCTCTGCAACGTCTCACTACAGCTATACACAAATCCTTGGATGCTGGCAGGACACGCAGTGCAGTCGCTAGCCTCCATTCTAACCCTCAGTGTGCCACTAACGGTGGGCTATCAAATTCTGAAGAGACAGGCATATCCCAGACAAGTCAGAATTATTCTAGTGGGCCTATCGGCCAGTGTTGTAACCCTGATGGCCAGTTGGGCATGTTTGGCTACGCATAATCTCTTGCTTGGCTTCCTCGTCGACGTCGCTGTTCGCAAAGGTTTAGAAGCGATGTGGCTGCGTTGCACATCCAGTGAAAACATCAGACACAAGTGTATGAGTTGACTACATATATGTTCTGTTATACTTAGCAATGTTACCCGAGCATACGAGCATGCTTGTGAGCATCACAGTGACAAGGGGCGCTGTCCATAACTCTCTACCTTTATCGTTGGTAAGCTGGGTGCATACATAGTACGAAGTCTGTATATTCATTCATAGAACTCGAATTCCACGTACTATTAGTACTGGCTCTTTAGGTAAAATGTTAGCTTCAATCCTATGGTGTTAACTTGAATTATGTAGTAATGTAACAGTAACTAACTCTAAAAAGCTCCAGGTATCCCTAGATACCAAGACCAACTCTCTGAACAGTGCAACTACCGCGTACCTAGTGGTCTGTACCCACTCACGGAGTGTTCAAATTAACGAACCTGAACTTCGTCAGAGGACTTGCGAACAGGGGTCGCTAGCACCCTTGCGACGGTTTGAGAACCGCCACGTATTGTACGATACTGATGGGACCGATTTTCATGTCGGTTTCTGGCGCAACTTGCGCTGCATTTCCTTTGGCTGGGGAAAGGCTGGTGGCCAGCTGGCAATTCAGAAAGTACGACCAGCAGAAGGGCGGTTGGAAGAGCGCAGCTGTGGTTCTTCTCACGCAGGTGCCGGCTATATGAATTTGATATCCAGTTCTATGGGTATTGGGTCAAACCGCCATCATACTCAACTCTGCACGCTTTGCAGTGGCTGCCATCGTTCATTCCCCTGGCGCCTGTGGTGCACGCCACGTGTCAACATTACACCGAGTTGCTGCCACAGTGCTCCTCAGTTCGGCACTCTCCGGCCAACAACGACACTTCTTTCGGAATCGTCGCAACGTTTCAGTTAATGGAACTTGTACTAACCGTTGTATTTGCGTTGCTGATTGCTTACAACAAAGCTAGACTTGGCCGATTGGAACGAATGGCCATCCAGCCTACCGGAACAACAAGAGCTACGCCGCTTACAGGTTCGTGTGCGTGGCATTGCGTGGCGCCTTTGCTTTATATGCAGTGTACCTAGTAGGATTGTGTGGCGGCGTAGAGCCGGGCGTGGCATGATGTGGTGTCGCGTGGCGTGGCGTGGCGTGGCGTGGCGTGGCGTGATGTGGTGTCACGTGGCGTGGCGTGATGCGGTGTCGCGCGGCGTGGCGTGACGCGCAGGACGCCGTGCGTGTTGAGTACAGTGGCACGACGTGTAGCGTGAGTGGGTCGTTATGCTCTCACAATGTTCAAGTTCAGTGGAGAAGGCCGTGTCGTCAAATCTCTCGGCACGCTACCAGCTGCGAGAAAACATCCGCGTGGGCTCTTTCATTCTGAAAGTGTTGGCGGCCCATCTGGCCAGCGTTTGTGGTCTTCTCGCCACAGTTGCCATCTCCTCCAGTTTGTCTCAACAGGCTTCGTCCAACAACGTAACAATTGACATCGCCTACGTCTACTCCTCGCTGGTAATGCCGGCTTTCGGGACGCTCTACAGCGTTCTCTGCGTCCGGAACAGTTCGCCGCTCAAGCAGTGGGCTCTCGACGCTCTGCCCAAGCCCATGACTTGGCTGTTGCTTTTCGGGACTGCGAAGAGCGAAGACGTCGTGCGACAAGAAGATAATGTCGACCCGTTCGCGGCGATGAAACAGGTGTGGGAGAAGTTGTGATGACTTTCGCCCACTAATGCGTTCCTTTTCAACTAGGTACTTGTAGCAACATTTTCGTTTTGCCTTGTTCGATGTAATGACTGTCTTTAGTTGCGCATCGCCTACCGCAATACCAAGACTATGACCACGGTGGAAACAAGGGAACGTGCAGAAGCCTGTGCATGAGTTGTGCGACACTCCAACTCGAACACGAGTAGGTGGGCACTCTACACATAGCTACATGCGAGCACTGATTGCTGAGAGCGGTTTCATGGTCTCTTCATCGCAAACATGTCACTGTCCTTAGAGGACAATTGTCTCAGACAATTTAACTCGGCTAAATTGTCCGACAAGACAAGACAATTTGGATTGTCCCAGGTTTTCGGAAAGACAAGACAAAGACAAGACAATCAAAACAAGCTCCGGTATTAAAAAGTTGAGTTTGTATTCTGACTGACATTGCAAAGAGTTGCGTTCTTTCTGCAGAGAGTGCGAGAGTTCATCGCCCGCATGCTCCGCTTCATGAGCCCCCGCTTCGCAAGAGGGTATTGCATTAGCAATATTGATTTCGCCCGCGATTTGGCTTTTAGAGCAAGAACATCCCTCTTTCAAATCAAGCAACGCTGTTAAAAAAGTGACAAAAACTTGTAAAAGTTTTGGCAAACAATTGACAGAGCACAAAAGAGCGCACTACGAGCAATCAAACCGTGTCGCACTTCTGCATGTAGCAAAGAGCGATCTTAGGCGTTTTCTGCGGTGCGTATTTGCGTAATTAAACAAAGTTTTGCAGCCGCGTGAAAGAACACGTCGAGAGCTTTCACCTGGCGTGTCGATTGCCGCTCTACGACGTAAGACGAGCGAGTTAGAGCCGTTTTGTGCTTTTGCACCTTCTAGTTACTGTAACTCGCGAAATTCAAACTTTTGAATTTCCACCAATGGAAGAACAAATGATCAGTGAGTCGGGAGCTATCCAAAAAGCTCGAGATCGTCTCTCTACGACGCAAGTTGAGCGAGTTGGAGCGATCTTAGCGTCGAAATCCCGAGAATGGCGTTTCAGCGGTGCATGTTTGCGTAATTGAACAAAGTTTTGCAGCCGCATGAAAGAGCACGTCGAGAGCTTTCACCTGACGTGTCTATTGCCGCTCTACAACGTAAGACGAGCGAGCTAGAGCCGTTTTGCGTTTTGACCTTCGGCTTACTGTAGCGCGCGCAATTCAAACTTTTGAATTTCGAAACCTCTTAGCTGAATGATCAGTGAGTCGAGACCTATCCGTAGAGCCCAAGATCTCCGCTCTACGACTTTCCAACGCCGAGATCTGGGAGCGTTACAGACGTACGTACGTACGGACGTACGTACGTACGGACGTACGGACGTACGTACGTACGGACGTACGTACGCACGCACGCCGAGCTCTCGTAGGGTGCCGCACGCCTGAGGGGCGGGCGAAAAAAGTGACAAAGACTTGTAAAAGTTTTGGCAAACATTTGACAGAGCACACTACGAGCAATCAAACCGTGTCACACTTCTATCCATGTAATAAAGAGCGATCTTAGAGTCAAAATCTCGAGAATGGCGTTTTCTGCGGTGCGTGCTTGCGTAAAGAGCACGCCGAGAGCTTTCACCTGACGTGTCGATTGCGGCTCTACGACGCAAGACGAGCGAGTTGGAGCCGTTTTGTGCTTTTGCACTTTCGAGTTACTGTATCTCGCAAAATGCAAACTTTTGAGTTTCGACCATTTGGAGAACAAATGATCAGTGAGTCAAGAGCTATTCAGTAAGCTCGAGATTGTTTCTCTACGACGCAAGTTGAGCGAGTTAGAGCGATCTTAGCGTCAAAATCCCGAGAATGGCGTTTTCCGCGGTGCGTGCTTGCGTAATTGAACAAACCTTTGCAGACGCATGAAAGAACACGTCGAGAGCTTTCACCTGACGTGTCGATTGCCGCTCTACGACGTAACACGAGCGAGCCAGAGCCGTTTTCCGTTTTGACCTTCGGGGTACTGTAGCGGCCGCAATTCAAACTTTTGAATTTCGAAACCTCTCAGCTGAATGATCAGCGAGTCGAGATCTATCCGTAGAGCCCAAGATCTCCTCCCTACGACTTTCCAACGCCGAGATCTGAGAGCGTTACAGACGTACGCACGCACGCACGCCGAGCTCTCGTAGGGTGTCGCCCGCCTGAGGGCGGGCGAAATAAGCAGTTGAGACAAATCAGTGAATTTTCCTTAATTTGTCCCTAAATTGTCTTTCGCACTGTGCGGCAATAGCACCCAACGTTCTACGATTTGATGCTAGCAGGCCGTTTCTTTGGCAAATGTGGTGAGACAATTGATGAACTGAGAGAGAAGGAGTACCAGGGTGGTTGCCAACTTATGTCACGGCGGAAGACAGTGGCTCTCGCAAACTGGAAAAGACCCTCGCCCAGCACTATCGCAAGTCTGTTTGAGACAATTTAGGGACAATCTAAGGACGATTTAAAGGTGAGACAAGACAAAGACAAGACAATTTAGATATCAGACATAGGACAAAGACAAAGACAAGACAATTTAATATTCGCAGTCAGGGACAAAGGCAAAGACAAGACAACTAGCAAAATCCTGGGACAATGGCATGGCATGTCTGCTTCATCGTACATAGTTGATGTTGCCCAGATCGACTTTCGATTTCTTGGAATCGCGCACTTTTCCCATTAGGTAGACAACAGCGTTGCGGAACAGGTCGACGAGTAGGACGACGTTGAATCCCAGCCATAGGCCCAGCCAGCCTCCCACACTGCCCATGTAACTCTGCCAACTCTGGGCCCACTGCTCCTAGAAGAGAGTGGCGAGAGTGGATGTTGCAATGTGTATCTGAAAGCTATGAAATTTTATGAGAACTGGAAGTTGTGTTTACGAAGTCTTTGGAAGTGAAGTGTGAGAAACCTGACAAGGTACGTCAACATTCCTAGCTTTACTGCTTATAATATCCTCCCACTGTCAAACTTTAGCATTTGCCGTTTTGTTACATCAACAGCTCACTCGACTGTACATGTAGTCCAGGGTCTCCATGAAGACTTCAACCCTCTTTCGATAGTTTTCGCGAAGTGGCGACAGATTCTCTTGACGCAGCGTGATCCGGCTGTGAACCAGTGGGTTTATCTTGTTGCAGCTCTCTCGACACTGCTCAGAAACGGCCTGAGGGACCGTTGCGCAGAAAAGTTTGACAAACTTGTAACGGATAACCTAAGGATAGGACAGGCTCGAGCATATTGTCAGACAAGTACATTCGTCTCGTCTGGAAAACAAAATCCGGTGGTGATAATTGTGAAACGGTATAGTAACGCAAGCGTAGAGTTACGCCAATGCGTCGCTCGAAATTCGCCGACTACGACGTCTAAACCATAAATTCGAACAGCAGCCGATATTCGCACCAGACAGTTTTGAATCGAATAAGCCTTATCTGCACAACATTCTCCATCTGCACAACGGTTCGCCTGAAGCTTCTTTGCGCCTGCGCACCATACTGCGAAGCTCTCAGAAGTGTTCAGAGGTCGACTTAGGTACGGCTCAGCTGGTGATTTATTGATGGGCTCCTCCCAGTCTGCCAGGGGACAATCAGTCCTGTGTGAGTGCCACTTATCTGCAATGAGAATTGTGCGTGTTGGATTTGATATTTCATGTAAAAG
Organism: Linhomoeus sp. GSCO2_2; assembly: GCA_030248115.1. NCBI lineage: Eukaryota > Metazoa > Nematoda > Chromadorea > Monhysterida > Linhomoeidae > Linhomoeus > Linhomoeus sp. GSCO2_2. The sequence continues at coordinate 10,095 of JASAMZ010009405.1, read as the reverse complement.
TGCCTAAAGGCAGAAAGATGAATATGTTCCAGGTGTGAAGCATGTAAAAGCAAGAGTATTAAACGATATTCCACTGGTGTAGCAAATGCGGCGCTTTGCGCCGCCCACCAATTTGTAAGAGAAATATTAGTAGGTACGGCATTAATTGAGGGAAAGTATTTTCGACTAAAATTATCCACACAAAACTGCGCAACGGTCACAACGACACGCTAAGATGTGCCGAATATGTTGCCGCGTGTCGTTGTGACCTTTGCGCAGTTTTGTGTGGATAATTTTAGTCGAAAATACTTTCCCTCAATTAATGCCGTACCTACTAATATTTCTCTTACAAATTGGTGGGCGGCGCAAAGCGCCGCATTTGCTACACCAGTGGAATATCGTTTAATACTCTTGCTTTTACATGCTTCACACCTGGAACATATTCATCTTTCTGCCTTTAGGCACTTTTACATGAAATACTCTTACTTTTTTATTGGCGGAGCCAGTCAACTGTGGTACCTCTGTGTACCATCTAAGCTTGATTTGGGCAAGCTCCCTTCAATACTTTAGTTCAACCGCTTACGATCTGCATCCAAGGGCCAGAAATCAATTGCAAGCTACAGCTTTTGTATCTATCCTAGCAAGCAGCGCTCTCAGACAAAACAAAGGTTAGGGCGGAAGCTTACTAAGACAGTCAGGGTTAAAACTCTTATCCCACAGTGCTTCAGAAATATGACTAGTCGTGAGACAAGGACAAACTTAGGATTACAAGCGATAGGTCTCAGACAAACAAGATAGAGGGCGAAAGTGAAACAGCATGAGAAGGTTTTAGCGTGAGACCTTAAGCTGACTAGAATGCAAGCCGAAGTGCCCAATAGTTGTATCACACAATCCCCCCTCTTACAGAAGCTGCTTTTCTAGCGAGTGTAAGGAGCGACGACAAAGCAAGCTAGCAGCAACAACAGAACAAATTGCCTAAGATGTTTTTTCGCCGCGCCTCAGCGCGGCGAGGTGTATATATACGGATGACAATGTCTGTGTGTGTGTGTGTCCGTCCGTGGCACCGAAGTTAGATATGTGGTATATGTGGTCAAGTAGAGTCGATGTCGCTGAGTACGGATCCGATGTCCGTTTCTGTTGCTAATTTCGCATTTTCGAGATATTCGCAATTAAAATTCGAAAATGTCGAAAATCGACTTTTTCGTCTGATGCGCTAGCCGCGAAATTTCTTCAAAAATGGAAGGAGCATGGACCGCGGATAATTTGTAACACAAAAGATTTTTTTGCAAAAGTGGAATTTAATAGAAATAAGCGATCATTTGTCAAAATTGCATTAATTGACTAAAATACAACGCCATTTATTGACGAATGTGAATGCAGAAACGGAAAGATCGTATGCCAATAAGAATTTGTGACATAGTTTTGCAGTTTTTGAAAATTGCAATTTCGAGATATTTGTAATCAAAATATGGAAATGTCAAAAATCGACTTTTTCAGCTGATGATATAGCGGTGAAATTTCTTCAGAAATGGAAAGAGTATAGACTGCGGATAATTTGTAACGCAAGAGAAAGTTTTTGCAAATGTGGAATTTAATAGAAACACGCGATTATTTTTAAAAATTCCATAAATCAACAAAATAGAACGTCGTTTTTTGACGAATTTGAACGCAGAAATAGTAAGCCCGTATGCCAATAAGAATTTGTGACATAGTTTTTCAGTTTTAATAAATTCCAATTTCGAGATATTTAGAATCAAAATTTAAAAATATGTCAAAATCGAGATTTTCGTCTGATGACCAGAACAGCTGTTTATTGATGAATGTGCACTCGGAAACAGAAATGCGTTCGCTGAACACGGGAATTCGCTCGCACCAAACTTTTGGCAAGTTTTTTTTGTTGGATGTGACGTTTTCACACAGGCAGGAAGCATCAGATAAACGGCGTCGTATCATGCCGATAACATATAGCGAACGCGGCGATATCACTGAGCTTCAGATCAGCTGTACAGACAACCGTATCGTGGGGATAGCTGCACTTGGCATTAAGGTACACATTCTCAAGACACCTTCTCCAGATGCGGCTAACGATGTGTACAAAGTTCACTATACTGTTCACCAAAATTTGACAGACACAATATATAGGTTGAACTTTTTACACACACAGCTTGTTTCGTCTCTCGCTCTTCTGCGCGAGGACTTCTGCGAGTTTTGTTCGCTTGTTCAAGTGATGTCGTCCTTGTGACTCTGGTTCGTCGACCAGGTGACGTTTGGCGCTCTGGACTCAGCGTGGTTGCTGTCGTGTGGCTGTTTGTCGTCGTGGTCTGGCCAAAAGAACTCCACGATGGGGTTGGCGAATGGGATGCAAACGGCTCTGGCAATTTTCTCCCCATAATTGATCTTCCACGGGCCGGCGGTGTGGTTGTGCAGAATAATGCCGATGTTCCCGTTGTAGTGGGGCTTGAGAAATCCGTTTTCGACGGTGACTCCGTGTCTGGCCAAATTGGGGTGGTTGGCCAGCAGCAGCAGTTGTTGTGGGGGAATGGAGAAGGCGACGTCGGTGACGCAGGTGCGCGTCGAGTGCGCTGGGATTGTCAGGGGGTAAATGGCGGAGAGGTCGTAGCTGACACTGTCCTTCGTGGCCTTGGTTGGGGTCAGGGCTATTCCAGATAGAAGAGTGATCTTCATTGGCTCTGGACTGGAAGTTGCAGTGGCGCCGATGTCTTCAGAAGGGAGCGCCTCTTTCTCGGACAGGGCAGTGCCATCCTCTGAGTTGTCATCCAGGATAGTGGGAGTGTCCTCTCTCGACGGGGTCTCCTCCGCATCCAGTGTGTCGTTGTCGGTGGCCGTGGCCACATCGCGCGTGACCTCGCGGTCAACTGGTTCTGGCGTAAACATAAGCGTGTAAGCTTCCTTCTCACCGGGCAACTCGAAGTAGTCTCTTCCTTGGCTGTTGTCAGTCGGCAACTGCTGAGCCAGGTTGTTGAGCTGTTGTCTCAGCTGGTGCACTTGTTGGGCAAGACCAACGGGGCCGTTGTCGTCGTGAAGCTGCGGCTCGTCGTGGTAGGTGATGGCGAAGGTTGGGGCACTGTTTCTTCGGTGCAGGCCACGTTGCGAATTTCTGTCGGCGGCATTCCTTGGACCACCGTACTCTCGTGGACGCATCATTTGTCTTTCCAGTGCGCGGCAGTCTCTCCAGAAGTGGCCTGGATTGTCGCAGTAGTTGCATCTTCTTCCGTTGTAGTTGTTGTAGTTGTTGTAGTTGGTGTAGTTGTCTGGGGAGCCGCGTTCCGTTTCTTGTCCTCGGCGTGGCGTCCATCTGGGCGGGTATTGCCATCTTCCTTGGTTCTGTTGTTTCAGTCGTTCGACCGTTCGGCACTCTTCGAAAACGTGGCCGGGCTTTTCACAAAAGCTGCAGAAGGCTTTTGAGGCTTTCTCCAGGGCGAAGAGAGGCGCGCTCTGAGGCGGCGACTTCTGTGTTTGTCCGAGGATTTTCATGTGGGCTTCCCGTTTCATGGCGATTCTTTTCGCTTCGGCAAAGGTGTCTGGTTCTTTCTCCAAAATGAGGACTGAAAACTCCTGTTTCAGACCACTCGCAAACCAGTTGATTTTAGCTTCTTCTTGGGCCGACGTAGGGTAGTTGTCAGTGATTGGGTGGGCCCCCTGTACCAACCTTTCAATTTCGGCTGCGTAATCGGAGACGGATTCGTCTTCCCTCTGGCGTGTAGGAGTTGTTGGTAGAACTTCGCCGATTCGACAGGTTGGAGTAGGTTTGCCAGTTCTTTCTTCACTTTTTCCCACGACTTCTTCGTCTCTGCATCGAGTTGTCTCCAGGTCGTCAGCGCCCCCTTTTGCAGGTATAGGGGCATGATCTCGGCTCGTCGGTCGCCGATCCAATTCTTCGCTGCGCTGATTTCCTCGAAGCGCAGGACCCATTCGTTGAAGGTCGCTCTCAGCGAGTCTCCACCAGAGAAGGTTTCGAGGCCAATCTTGTAGGGGTCGGTGCCGTCCTCTTCCTTCTTCTCGCCGTGTCTCGGCGGACGTTCTGGTTGGCTGGCGGCCAAACGCAGTTGATCCAGCTCTCTCTCTAGCTCTCTGCGTCGCTCAGCTTCCTCTTGCTGTTTGGTGGCTGCTTCCTCAGCCTGCTTCTCCAGTTTCTTCACGCTTAACTGGAGGTTGCGGTTCGCTCGCTCGAGCGCTTCGACTTCCTTGTCGGACTCGGACTTGCCGCTGTGGGCCATTCTGGGCGCTTTTCGCTGCTCGGTCACTTCTTCTTCACTGGGACCAATTCCGTGGGCGCCTTGGAGCGTGGCACTTCGCTGTGGCCACCACTTGTGGTACCTCTGTGTACCATCTAAGCTTGATTTGGGCAAGCTCCCTTCAATACTTTAGTTCAACCGCTTACGATCTGCATCCAAGGGCCAGAAATCAATTGCAAGCTACAGCTTTTGTATCTATCCTAGCAAGCAGCGCTCTCAGACAAAACAAAGGTTAGGGCGGAAGCTTACTAAGCCAGTCAGGGTTAAAACTCTTATCCCACAGTGCTTCAGAAATATGACTAGTCGTGAGACAAGGACAAACTTAGGATTACAAGCGATAGGTCTCAGACAAACAAGATAGAGGGCGAAAGTGAAACAGCATGAGAAGGTTTTAGCGTGAGACCTTAAGCTGACTAGAATGCAAGCCGAAGTGCCCAATAGTTGTATCACACAACCAATCAACTTAAACGAGTAGTCCACTTTGTGACATGAATGTTTAGGCACTCGAACGAGTGGAACCCCTTTTAGTAACGTATGAGGCGAGTATGGCAATTTTTTGGCACGTTTCCAGGGGTTCCTGAACGAGCGGGAACACTTTGAGGCGCGCAAAAAACGAGTAGGACGTTTTGGGGCACGTATGCAGCGGCTCCTGAAACTCTGCCAAGAAGCTTCAGGAGGGACAGCAGTAAGGAGATTGTATGAGGTCCAAAAACTCTGACCCCTTGGTTTGTGTGAGGTGCGCTATTGGATTCTCTTCTTCAGGGAGGTTGTACGTTGACAGTTGGAGTCTGAGGACCCTCATAAATCAATTCTTCTCGTTAGGGCGGTTTATTTGAGCCCAACACGACTAGGTTCGGATAAGGCAACACTGAGTAGTGGCCAGACCACGTTTGCGTGGCTCCCAGTGGACATGGTGCGTGGTACGGGGTCGGCGATGGCGCCATTGGATTCCCCTCGTCGAGACGATTTCAACGAACCCCAACAACGCCATGTTCCGAGCAGCCAATCAAAAGTTACAAATTTGTGGCACCTTTTTGCAAAAATAGCGCTCTTGGTACCTTTTTGCGGGTCGCGGATAGCACCAGTGTAATTTTCTCGGTGAGACGGTTCAAACGAACCCCTACAACGCTATGTTTGGATGAGCCAATAAAAAGTTGATTTTTGAGGCACCTTTTTGCAGAAATAGCGCTCATGGTAAATTTGGGGGCGACGGCATTGGTGTCATTGAAATTTTCTCGTCGAGACGCTTCAAACGAACCCCTATTTGATATGGTTCTGATGTGTTTTGAATTTGTTAACAATTTGTCAGTATACTGAAACTCCCCTTCGCAGACGACATTTTTGCCCCCAGGGCATGCGTGGTAGGTCGGAGGGGGTCGGCGTGGTCACCGTTGGATTCTACGCGTCAAGACGGTTCTGCAAATACCAAATTTAATTAAGTTTAGCTGACTATTTAACTAAATAACTAAAGGTTTCATCTCTACCGCGTATGCCTGTAGACGAGCACGTTGACATTGTGGTCCGTAGACGAGGAAGGGTCACTGGTATGTCACTTTTAGAGGTCACTGGTAGGTCACTGACAGGTCAATGGCAGCTTGGACTTATTGATTGTGGTTGGGCTTATAAGAAGAGACACTCGCACTAAACGAGTAGGACAATTTTGGGGGACGTACATATGCAGGGGCTCCTGAACGAGCGGGGGAACACCTTGAGGCAAACACAAAACGAGTAGGACAATTTTGGGGCACGTATGCAGGGGCTCCTGAACGGGGGGGGGGGGGGCGCTTAGATGCTGCACTGTACGCGCACAACCGTGGGTGGGACAACAATAGAAGGCAACTCGACGAGATGCTGATGGACGTTAGAGCGTGATCTGGCGAAGGAGAAGAAGAAGGAGAAGAAGAAGGAGAAGAAGGAGACGGAGAAGAATTCACCCCCCGCCCGTGGGACAAGAAACGCGCCGCGATCATTTTTGCGCCTGTAACTTTCGCTACACTTAACCGATTTTCACCAAATTTGGAATTTAATCTGTTTATGATAAAGTCCTTTAGTGTACCAAATTTCAACCAATTCCGTTCAGCACAGCCCGAGAAATAAATATCGTGACGATGGGAAAAGGCGCGCGCGGCCTGGATGGAACATATTATGGTCTGGCGCTGCCGCGCCAGCCATGATTAAACTGCAGTGGAGAGTGTGAGCGCCTGTCCACTTCCATTGGCGTTGGCGCTCCAGCTTGGCGACACTCGAGAGGCAATGCCTGTGAGAGTCCTTGAGCGAACATCACTCCAGCACCCCCCGCCCCCCCCCCCCCCCTCCTCTCACCATCCGCCGTATGCGCGAAGGGTACAAATCTCTTCAACCCCTACCGCGATTCTTGTTCCTGTCAAAGCAGTCGTGGAGGGCGTCTGGGGTGCAGAGAGTCTTTGCAGGGATGCTTCCAAAGTCCTCCCACCAGCGAGCAAAGGTGGCTCTGCAGTGGCAGTTGTCGGCCAGGAATTCTGCCAAGCAGCGGTCTTGGCAGCGCCACTTGTCCACGTCACTGTCGAGACGACTATCGCGCTCGTCGATGCTGAACAGTTGCACGTGAGGTTTATTAAGGAGTACGGTAGCTAATACTACTACGCTACTGTTGCTCGCTGCGCAAACTACAGGGTGCAGCGAGCAAAGCAAAGCTGTTCCTGTTTCTGCAAGAGGTGTGTCAACGCGAAATGGTCAACCTGTGGTGCTCATTGGTCAGACTGACGAAGTGGCGCATCCCCGCCGTCTTCATCGGCCACAGAATCCTCTGATTCGTGTCGAAGCGGTCGAAGTGAAGCGACAGGATTTGCTCTGGAGAATCAGCTTTCGACGGATGAGTTACTGTAAAGCCGTCGCCCCAGACAAACGGGGGAAGTTGGCCGCTCCAACAAACGCCATTTGGAGCGACAAAAGCGCGATTCTGTAGGCTGAGCAGGTGGTTGAACGGCCTGCTGCCGGGGTCGATATCGCTGTACCGCCACAACCGCAGCCAGAATGCGCGCCGGACTGTGTCGCCGATCAGGAGATTGAGGGGCTCGAGAGAGGGGAAGAAGTTGGCGACTATCTGAAGTGACGACGACGACGACGACGACGACGACGACGACGACGACGACGACGACGACGACGACGACGACGACGACGACGACGACGACGACGACGCCGACAACGACACACACACACACACACACACACACACACACACACACACGACGACGACGACGACGACGACGACGACGACGACGACTACACGACGACGACGACGACGACGACGACGACGACGACGACGACGATGACTACTACACACACACACGACGACGACGACGACGACGACGACGACGACGACGACAAACGAACGGACGGTAAGCACACGACACACACGACGACGACGCCGACGACGACGCCGACGACGACACGCCGACACACGACGACGACGACGACGACGACGACGACGACGACGACGACGACGACGACGACGACGACGACGACGACGACGACGACGACGACGACGACGACGACGACGACGACGACGACGACGACGACGACGACGACGACGACGACGACGACGACGACGACGACGACGACGACGACGACGACGACGACGACGACGACGACGACGACGACGACGACGACGACGACGACGACGACGACGACGACGAAGAAGACGACGACGACGAAGAGCGCGCGACGACGACGACGACGACGACGACGACGACGACGACAACGACAACGACGAGACGACGACGACGACGACGACGACGACGACGACGACGACGACAGCAGCAGCAGCAGAGCCACGACGACGACGACGACGACGACGATGACGACGATGACGATGACCACGACGACGACGACGACGACGACGATGATGATGATGATGATGATGACGACGCACACACACACACACACACACACACGCAGACACACGCACACACACACGCCCACACACACACACGACGACGACGACGACGACGACGACGACGCCGACACACACGCAGACACACACACACACACACACACACACACACACGACGACGACGACGACGACGACGACGACGACGACGACGACGACGACGACGACGACGACGACGACGACGACGACGACGACGACGACGACGACGACGAAGACGACGACGACGGCGACGGCGATGAACGCCCAACCTGCTTCACACTTTTTACGGTTTCCTGTCGATATGTGAACGGAAGGTCCCTATCGAAAAGGTCGCCCCTTTGGACGGCATCCAAATCTGTCAAGTAGAGATGGATGAGCAGGCGAGTCAGGTCTCGACTGCTTGCGTAATCGCCGTCTTTGCCACTCTTACTACAAAGCAGAGTTATTATCCAAGGCAACTTGTTGGAGGCACTAAACATTTTAGAATGAACTAACAAGTGCGGTCCCTCATCCAAGCCGAATGATCTGAGAGCAAGAAGCCGGTAGCGTGTTTCGTATGGGAGTGTCTTGTCTTCGTCGGGCTTTATGAAGGTTCTGTTACCATATCGTTTTGAGATAAAGGCGCCGCGAACCTCGCTGCCTGGCACATCGGAATTGTCTTGGAACAGTGACAGATTCAAGTTATCCTGGACGCTGAACTTGATGGAGATTAGATACCGTACACTTTCTAACGACTCCTTCGTCTTTCAGGTAACCGAGAGTATAAAATTTCGACCATGTTTTAGTGCGAATGCAAAATTTGCACTTTTCGTCAACTGAAACGTTGACAGGCCAAGTTCAGAGTCCAAGTAGGCAAGGAAGGTCGCGTCGGTATCCAGCTCGTTCTGAAAGTTGCTAGGCGAGGCTGCACTTGTAGTGCAGTAACTTCAAGCGCAATAGCAATTCTACTTCTCAAATACTCCAATCACACAAACACCAAACAAGCCCACCAAAAGTTCGTCGTCCAGCAGTTGTTCACGCGACGTGTCTACGCAGAGCGTGACGTTGCCCAGACCAATGCTGCGATTCTTCATGTAGACCACGTTTGTTACTGGTCTCTGATCCATGTATTGAGTTGTCAGCTCATGCAATTGGAACATGGTACCGCAGAGAAGCGCAACCACGACCGCTCGCCGCAGCCACGGCATCCAGCTCGCCTCGCCGTCGCGGCGAGATGTCGCCGCGCCCAGTTGTCCTGGTTCATTCTGCATCAAGATGACCGGTGTCGCAAGACGCCAAGGGCGCCGCTGCAGCCTGGTCGACTGGCCAACTCTGGGCTTGCCCAGGCAGCGCATGTAGGGTCTGACGTGTAAAAAGATTTGTGACAGTGGTTTGGCTGGTGGAAAGCTTCAGCGCATGCCAGAGTGTCAGTAAGTAACACTGCAACCAAAGAACGGAGTTGGCCACCTGTTGTGCCTCATCTCTCGGAGCAGCTATGGTACGGTATTAAATGCGCAATGCTGTGGATCCATGAAACCGTAAACTTCCGAGTCAGTCCAGCTACAAACACTAGCATGCCTGTCTGCGGCGTGCAAAATTGGTCCCTTCTTCTTTGTCGCCAAATAGGGCAGTCGCTTAGCAATCAATTCTCCGTGAGGCGAACAGGGCTAGTCACGCTCTAGGAGCATTTGTCTTGCGCAAGCCATCAAAGGAAGCACCTGCATGATGTGCCGACGTAGACGGACAACAATTCTATACATCATCCAATAAGAGCCTTTCATTCTGCTATGTATGTACCCCTACATATGCAAAGCCGCTACCTGCCGTAACTCGACGGAGAGGGCTGCCTTTACCCCAACCTCTCCTCCGATTACCTAGCGGAGTCGGCCACCCAGTCGGTAGCTGCAGATCTTATTCCACTACCGTTGTCTCCTCACATCCGTTCGTCGACTGACAACACTCCGTGCGACAGCA
>JASAMZ010009401.1:7500-10976 GCA_030248115.1 Linhomoeus sp. GSCO2_2 | reverse complement strand
CCACAGCAGCCCGGCCCTTACCAAACTGCCTTCAACACCCAGCCCGCTTCCGGCTTGCCTGGCAGCTCCGTATGCGCTCTGGCAAGGTGGAGCACGACCATGATCTGGATGTCTGTACGGTACCTGCCGGTTGTGAAACCCACCAGGTGTCAATTATGGGAATTGACACAAACAACCGCAACATGACACCATCTGCCTGCCAGCCTCGTCACGCGACGACAGCAGCTCGAGATCCCCGCCCGCAGTTGCGAACTGAGTACTTCTGAGTCTGACTCACGTGTCATTCGCTCATTTTCGCACGCATGGCAAGGGTAGTCTTTCGCTGGATCTGGCCGGTACGTGCCAACCCAAGTTTGTATCTCGTGTGGTAATGTGTGATAATCAGCGAAATGCTACGCGCGGAGTTTTTACGGCGCTCGCACCCAGACACTTGGCACTAAACGCCGTCTAAATGACCTTCTTGTCGGCGATAGAGCTCGCAAAATTCCGTCTGATTTCGCGCCAGCTGTCAGATCAGGCCATTTCTCTTAGGTGGCGCTACATAACCGGTGCGTGCGTTCCCGAGCGAAGCGTTGCGACTTTCCGCTATGTTTTGCTCTGCGCAGTCGTCCCCCCTCAAAGCCACGCCAGCTGCCCCGTCTGGCACCGGAGCCGACGCGAACACCTCTTAGCACTCGAGTGTGTACTATCGCACTCTGGAAAAGAAGAATAAGTAAGCCGCCTAAACAAACCGCTTCCCTTGTTTGCTAGTTGCCACCTCCCTTCCGCCGTTCAAAGAGACAACAAACGAGGATGCGTGTGTAGCTATTCTCGAAGCGCAGCAACAACAACAGGAAACTGAGTATAGCTTGCAGAAATCGCTTCCGTCACCAGAGAATGAAGCCAGGATCTGGTCGGCGCTCTGCGCCTGTCTGGCGCTTCTGTACCTGCGCGGGCCGACTGGGGCAGTTAGTGTACGTCTACGGTACTCGGTACAGGATGAACCCGACCAGGAAGGCTGTTCAGATCTTTGAAGCTGGTCCGCCTGAGGGGCCTGCCCTTCCACTGCGAGGAGGGGGACATTCGCGACTTCTTCCAAGGTTTGAGGATGAATTTTTGTTCAATTTTATTGGAATTACTACCACATATTGCCCTTCCCGGGACCTGTTTCTATGTCTAGAATTCCCGTTGAAAAGCGTGTAAACTCCCACCCCACTGGCTGCTGCAGGTTTTCTACTGGCGGAGGAGGAGAAGGGAGGTGGTGCGGAGGGGGGAATGGGTGGTGAAGGTGGGGGAGGAGAGGGGGGAGGTGAACCTGTACCCCCCATAGTGGTGGAACGCTACCGGGAGGGCGGGAGGCACACTGGGCAGGCCTTCGTTCGCTTCCGGGACGGGCCCACTGCTGAGAAGGCGCTGCTGAAAAACAAAGAGCATATCGGGAACAGGTTTGCGTTGAAAGAGAGCGCGAATATCGGCTGCGTTGGGGGCTACAGTAGTCTTCACAGACCTACCGTAACCCATCTCTCTTTCTTTAGGTACGTGGAGCTCTTTCGCTCCTCGGACGAGGAACTTCGACGCGTCTGGCAGGGGATGAAGATGTCAGAGAGGGGGGAACTCCCCAGCACCGAGAGGGGAGAGTCCCTGCCCGCGGGGCATGAGAAGTCCACCGGACCCGTGTCCATCTTCGACCTCCCCATGAACAGGGGACCCCCCAGGGGAGGGGGACCCAGACCCCCCTGGATGGGGGGAAGAGGGGGTGGGTTGGCATCGGAGTTTTTTTGCGCATAATCAGGTGCATATGCACCTAGAAATACGGCCGTGCTCATAAAAATTTCGGATAGGTGCACCGCTGTGCGCCTAAAATTCTAGACAGGATTTCAACATAATACGCCCTTGAAGCAAAAAAATTTCGCCTGCGGCGCAATTGTAACAATCTTTCCTTTATTTTGAGCTCAGAAATTTACAATTTTTGGCTGCGGCGCTAAATTTAGCAATCTTTTCTACATTTTGGTGTCGAAAATGTCTCAATTTTCGCCTGCGGCGCTGTTTTACGACAGCAAATATTGCTCTAAAGTTACTTAATTTGTACACAAATTTACCTTTTGCTGCCAATATTTGGCATTTTTTTGCACGATTTTTTGGCTGTACACCTAACTTTTTCGTGGTGCACCTAAAAATTGAGTTAAGTGCACGCTATGCACCTAGGTTTTCGGCGAAAAAAACCCTGGTTGGCTTGTAGAGGTTTGGATGCTTGTCGTGTGAGTCTGAATATTGAAACAGACGCTGAAACCGAAATTCGGAAGGCTGAACTCGGACATCTTATAATCTAGAGCTTTGTGCAATCTTTCGTTTCTTTTCTCAACTGGAGTTGTGGGGTTCGGGCTCCCTAGTCGCCGTTGTGTGATTGGGAATGCTTTCGGACACATCTACTTTCTCCGCCACTGTCACCATCATTGATGCTCATTTCCAGTGTGGCATGATGGGCGGTCTGGGTCTCATGACGCGCCCCGACACGGGAAGATGCGCGGCCTGCCCTGGGACGCTGACACTACTGCGCATTCACAAGGTACAGTATGCGGTGTCCAGCGCCTACCACCGTAACCCTTCCAATTATCAGATCAAATTTTCATTTCTTCGATCCCGTCCCCTGCTACGACGGTGCGCGTCCACGATGAGGAGAGCGGGCGCGCAACAGGAGACGGCTACGGTAGAGTTCGAGCGCCTTCGAAGACTGCCGAGAGGCCATGAAAAGAGACAAGCAGTACATGGTAAGGAGATACGTGGATCTGGAAGGCCGGTACCTTCGGGTGGGGGGTGGAAGGAAGGAAGATGGTGTTTTGTGTTGCACTGTGGTTTGGACCGAAGGTTGAAGCGTTATCCCGCAAGGGGGAGCGAAACTTTGCGGCGTATGTTGTCCAAAAAGCGCCCGCTTTTTTCCCAATTTCTTCTGCATGCCGGGAATGCGATTATTGGAGTTTTTTGGATCGGGACTTACTTCAACGGAACGGTAGACTGGGAACGATTCTCTCCATTTCAGCGCCTCCCCTGCCTCCCTCTCAGCGCAGGTCACCAGCCCCGCCAGTGGGAGTACGAGCCCGAAGTAGTGGTGGACGACGGCTACGGGGGCGCCGCCTGGCGCCCTTCGGCGGCGGCTTCGGAGGGGGATCCGGCGGTGGGGGCGACAGGATACGGCGACTACGATAACGGCGGCGGCGCCTACGGTGGGATACGGCGGCCCTTCACAGCAGCAGCAGATCGGAGGCCAGGGCGCACAGAGCTTCTGCGGCGCCTCCTCTGCAGCAGACGGCGCCCGTGCCCGCTTCCACGGCGCCGGAAGCGACAGGCGCCTCTGGAGGGCAGGCGGCGGTGGAGACGACGGCGAACTTGTTGCCGGCTCTGGCCAGCCACGCTGGTGATCGCCAGCTCAGACGGAGCACAGCGAAATGAACGAAAGCGTCACACAGTGTGTGCGTGTGTGCGTGCGTGCGTGCGTGCGT
>JASAMZ010009401.1:0-5000 GCA_030248115.1 Linhomoeus sp. GSCO2_2 | reverse complement strand
TCGGCTCTCTGCAGCGCGCTCTGTTCAGTTTAAAGCGCCATTGGTCTTGCAGCGGAGATGCAAGGGAGATACAGTACACTGAAGATTCTCTGCTACCATTTGCGTATGCGATGCACTGTTGCCATCGCCAGCTGCGCTTTAGAAGAAGGTATCACTGACAGACATGGCAAGCAGGTGAACGTTGAAATGCAACCTTGACGCGGGAGATACTCGATGTAACGTATCTCTGCTGATCGCTATGAAGAATAAGAAACGCACACAGAATAGGTGCGACAATGGTGTGATGTCATTGACGTCGGCGAACGCATTGCATGTCCGCTTCCGCTTCACACTGCTCTACATTGTGAGTATGCTCACGGTTTCACAATTCTCCAAAACAACCTCCATTTGTTGCAGCTGCTTAGCGATCGTATGAACTTCTGGTAACCTGTCGTTTATGTACACATGCTAATCGTGTGACAAAACAGCTGCTTAATACTGTAAGTGCAAGTATTAAAACGAGATCGCTGCAAGACGACTACTCTTCAAATGCGCGGGAGCTGTTTAGCACAGGCGATAATGCGTGAAACGCCAAAACCGTTTCACGCGTTGTCGATAACGCGTGAATACGGAAAACGCGATTTTCGGCCGTTAAATGTGGACGGGACTGTATGTCAAGTAATTACACAGCAGTTTCAGATTTTAGATTTCACGAAATTAGAGGTATTTTCAAGGGTTTTTTTCAAACATGGCAGATTTTGGCATTTTCAAATGGCTAAAACTAACAATACTTTTCCATGGATGTGTCCGGCAACGTATGTTTTGCCACCTATTCAATCGAAGACGAAACGCGGCAATTCTGTTCACTGTGCGGTTCGGCAATCTACAGCAACGGTACCGTAACCGTCCGCATTTTTTACCCAAAAGAAAAGGGCGTCGTTCCATTTAGACCTTCTTCATTCCAAAGTGAACCTGCGGCGAACATTCCTGATCCATTTATGGATCAGTACCCACCAATACGCCTTACAGGCATCGATTGCCCAAGTATGGCACAAACTTTCTTTGGAAACTCGAGGTAACTGCGGCGCAACTCCCCAAAGAAATGCTCAACTTTATATTCAGACACACTATGGAATATACTCCTCAAATGCACAAAACACTGTGCAATGCCAATCAACCATCATCGGGTACCCAGTTTTTTCGCCGCGCCTCAGCGCGGCGAGGTGTATATATACGGATGACAATATGTGTGTGTCTGTGTGTCTGTGTGTCTGTGTGTGTGTGTGTGTTTCCGTCGCACCGAAGTAAAGTCAGTGACATATGCGGTCAAGTAGAGTCGGTGTCGCTGAGTACGGATCCGATGTCCGTTTCTGTTGCTAATTTCGCATTGTCGAGATATTCGCAATTAAAATTCGAAAATGTCAAAAATCGACTTTTTCGTCTGATGCGCTAGCCGCGAAATTTCTTCAGAAATGAAAGGAGCATGGACCGCGGATAATTTGTAACACAAAAGAAATTTTTGCAAATGTGGAATTTAATAGAAATGCGCGATTATTTGTCAAAACTGCATAAATTGACTAAAATACAACGTTATTTATTGTCGAATGTGAATGCAGAAATGGAAAGGTCGTATGCCAATAAGGATTTGTGACATAGTTTTGCAGTTTTTAAAAATTACAATTTCGAGATATTTACAATCAAAATACGGAATTGTCGAAAATCGACTTTTTCACCTGATGATATAGCGGCGAAAGTTCCTCAGAAATGGACTGCGGATAATTTGTAATGCAAGAGACTTTTTTGCAGATATGGAATTTAATAGAAATGCGTGATTATTTCTCAAAATTCCATAAATCAACAAAATAGAACATTGTTTTTGACGAATTTGACGAAATGGTAAGGCCGTATGCCAATAAGAATTTGTGACATAGTTTTGCAGTTTTAATAAACTCCAATTTCGAGATATTTAGAATTAAAATTTAAAAAAATGTTAAATTAGAGATTTTCGTCTGATGGCCAGAACATCTGTTTTTTCGCCGCGCCTCAGCGCGGCGAGGTGTATATATACGGACGACAATGTCTGTCTGTCTGTGTGTGTGTGTGTGTGTCCGTCCGTGGCACCGAAGTAAGATATGTGGCATATGTGGTCAAGTAGAGTCGAGGTCGCTGAGTACGGATCCGATGTCCGTTTGTGTTGCTAATTTCGCATTTTCGAGATATTCGCAATTAAAATTCCAAAATGTCGAAAATCGACTTTTTTGCCTGATGAGCTAGAATTGAAATTTCTTCAGAAATGGAAAGGGCGTAGACAGAGGAAAATTTGTAACACAAAAGAAATTTTTTGTAAATGTGGAATTTAATAGAAATACGCGATTATTTGTCAAAATTACGCAAATTGACAAAAATAGAACGTCATTTATTGACGAATTTGAATGCAGAAATAGTAAGGCCGTATGTCAATAAGAATTTGTGACATAGTTTACCAGTTTTCGTAAATTGCCATTTCGAGATATTTAGAATTAAAATGAAAAAATGTCAAAATCGACATTTTCGTTTGATGGGCTAGCGGCGACTTTTCTTCGGAAATGGAAAGGGCATAGACAGCGGATAATTTGTAACACAACAGAAATTTTTTGCAAATGTGGAATTTAGTAGAAATACGCGATTATTTGTCAAAAATTCTCCAAATTAACAAAATATAACGTCATTTATTGACGAATGTGAATGCAGAAATGGTAAGGTCGTAAGTCAATAAGAATTTGAGACATAGCTTTACAGTTTTAATAAATTGCAATTTCGAGATATTTAGAATTAAATTAACAAAGATGTCAAAATCGACATTTTCGTCTGATGGGCTAGAAGCGAAATCTCTTCAGAAATGGCAAGCGCAGAGACTGCGGATAATTAGTGGCATACAAGAAATTTTTGCGAGTACTAAATTTGACAGAAATGATCAAATCTTGACAGAAATGTCAAGATTTTATAAATCGCCAAAGCTTTGGTTTTCCATGAATGTTAACGTAGAAGTCGTACGCCAAGGGGAATTCCTGATGAAGAACGACCGGACCACACTGTTGGCAAGTTTTTTTGTTGGATGTGACAGTTTCGCACGGTAGGAAACATCAGATAAACGGCGTCGTATCATGCCGATAACATATAGCGAACGCGGCGATATCACTGAGCTTTAGATCAGCTGTACAGACAACCGTATCGTGGGGATAGCTGCACTTGCTATTAAAGTACACGTTCTCAAGACACTTTCTCCAGATGCGGCTAACGATGCGCACAAAGTTCACTATACTGCTCACCAAGATTTGACAGACACAAAGTATAGGTTGAACTTTTTACACACACAGCTTGTTTGATGAATGTGCGCTCGGAAGTAGAAATGCGTACGCTGAACACGGGAATTCGCTCGCACCAAACTTTTGGCAAGTTTTTTTGTTGGATGTGACGTTTTCACACCGGTAGGAAACACCAGACAAACGGCGTCGTATCATGCCGATAACATATAGCGAACGCGGCGATATCACTGAGCTTCAGATCAGCTGTACAGACAACCGTATCGTGGGGATAGCTGCACTTGGCATTAAGGTACACATTCTCAAGACACTTTCTCCAGATGCGGCTAACGATGTGTACAAAGTTCACTATACTGTTCACCAAAATTTGACAGACACAAAGCATAGGTTGAACTTTTTACACACACAGCTTGTTTCGCCGCCCCCCAGGGCGGCGAGTATGTATACGGACGCTGTTGTCCGTGTGTGTGTCTGTCTGTCCGGAACAACTAGACATGACGGTTAGTGCCACCCGATGGAGTCGAATGCGCTGAGTAACCCGCCGTTGTCCGTTTCTGTTGCTAATTTCGCTATTTCGAGATATTTACAATTAAAATATGAAAATGTAAAAAATGACACTTTTATTCACAAGTCGTATCGGCAAAGTTTTTGCTGAAATGGAAAGGGCATAAGACGCGATGAATTTGTGACATAGTTTCGGATTTTGGAATTCACGCAATTAAGGATATTTTCAAGGTTTTTTTCAAAATTCCCAAATTTCGACAATTTCAAACAGCTTAAATTTCAAAACTTCTTTGCACGGATGTATCGAGCATAGTCTGCCAAGTATTTAGCAAATAGTTTGAGCGAATATAATTAACGAAATTAGGGATATTTTCAAGGTTTTTGTCAAAATTCCCAAATTTCGACAATTTCAAACAGCTTAAATTTCAAAATTTCTTTTCACGGATGTGTCGAGCATAGTCTGCCATGTATTTATCAAATAGTTTCAGGTTTTATAATTAACGAAATTAGGGATATTTTCAAGGGTTTTGTCAAAATTCCCAAATTTCGACAAATTCAAACAGCTTAAATTTCAAAACTTCTTTGCACGGATGTATCGAGCATAGTCTGCCAAGTATTTAGCAAATAGTTTCAGCGAACATAATTAACGAAATTAGGGATATTTTCAAGGGTTTTTTCAAAATTCCCAAATTTCGACAAATTCAAACAGCTTAAATTTCAAAAGTTCTTTGCACGGATGTATCGAGCATAGTCAGCCAAGTATTTAGCAAATAGTTTCAGATTTTCTAATTAGCGAAATTAGGTATATTTTCAAGGGTATTGCTAGAATTCCCAAATTTCGACAATTTCTAATAGCTTAAATTTCAGAATGTCTTTGCATGGTTGTGTCGGGCATAGGTTGCCAACTATTTAGCAAATAATTCTATGTTTTATAATTAACGAATTTAGGGATATTTTCAAGGTTTTTCTCAAAATTGCCAAATTTCGACAATCTCAAACAACTTAAAATTCAAAATATCTTTGCGTGGTTGAATCGGGCGTAGTAAGATTTTAGAATTCACGAAATTAGGGATATTTTCAAGGTTTTTTTTTTCAAACATGGCAGATTTCGGGAATTTCAAATGGCTAAAATTTAGCAATATTTTTCCATGGATGTGTCCGGCAAGGTATGTTTTTGCCACCTATTCAATCGAAGACGAAACGCGGCAATTCTGT
>JASAMZ010009398.1:0-43288 GCA_030248115.1 Linhomoeus sp. GSCO2_2 | reverse complement strand
GTGTGCGTGGTGTGCGTGCCTGTGCCAGGTGCGCGTGATGTTGTTCATCACACAGCAAAGGTTGCCAACCCAAGGTGTCATTCCCATTCCTCCTCCAGCCGCTGCCAACGAACTCCACGACTGCTGGGCTGCGGCCCTGTGGCAGATCTCGGCCAGCTGCGCCTTGGCCATGGCGAACTTGACGTCGTCGGCGCGGAAGACGATCTGCAAAGTGTAAATGCGAACTAACTGACAAACCAAGCCTAAGCAACAGGTCCATGTGTGAACAATCCAAACTATGTAAGCTTACTCCGACTCAAATTCGATTGTGAACTGTTTAGGGTGTGCTCTAAGCATGGTGCCTTGCCACAGTGTACCGAGCTTCCACACAGCGCAATGCCAACTCACGTAGACAGGCTGTTCTGGATGGGCCTGGGCGGGGGGGGGGGGGAGCGGGGAAGCCCTCGTGAAGTGGAGCCTAACGAGCAGAACAACACGTCCATATCATCTCCCCTGCTGTTGTCAAACAAGGATTGCGCATCACCTTTCCCGCAAGCTGACCCTTCCCATGGGCACTCCCGGCCGTCTGACCTGCCATTGTAACTGTTCCCTCTGGAATCCTCTATCTTGGGCCGGAGTCGGCGGCGACGTCGGACTGGCAGCGGAAGGGGAAGAGGGCGACGGGAGGGTGGGCTGGGCGGCCGGCCTGGCGCGCTTCATGGGCTGCGGAAGCGCCAGGCTGGGCCAGCAGCAGCAGCAACCGCCGACAGGCCGGACGGAGACGCCATCAGAGGCGAATCGACGCATCGAGCTCCTGCTGCTGGCCGACCAGAAGAAGGAGCAGAACACGCGCAAGCTTCTGCTGCTCGGTGAGAGCCAGAGCCCCTGTGTAGAGAGCTCATTCTGTTGAGCTCAATAGGTGTGAGGCCATCGAATAACTTGGAGTCGTCATTCAGGCGGCGCCGGAAGCGGCAAGAGCACGCTAGCCAAGCAGATGAAGTGAGCGCAGCTCCCAATGTTGCATTTATCCAAGCGTCGCTCTAACAGTAGTTACCATCTGTCTCGCAGGATCCTCCACCTGGGCGGCTTCAGCGAGTCGGAGTTGTTCAACTTCCGCTACCTGGTCTTGGGCAACGTGGTGGAGCTGGCCAACCTATTCCTCGAGTTGCTCTCAACACCGCCGTTCGAGAACCTCAGCGATGTCAAGGTCTGTTTCAGTTGCAGCATGCAGCATGAGAAGCCCCCTCTCACCATCCCACGACCACACTGCGTCGACGCTGACAGGGCGGGGTGACAAAGTGCCGCAAGATGATCGGTGCGGCGGCCAGACGTCTCGACGACTCCGAACTGGTCAGCTGGAGTTTCTGCCGCTCCCTCTCCGACCTCTATCGCCACAAGGAGGTCAAAGGCGCCCTGGAAAAGACGTCCGCCCGACTTCCAGACAACTTCCACCAGTGAGTTACATATGTGTGAATAGGGCCTACGTGCCAAGGGAGTTGTTATGTGAAGGCCGGTTACGGTCGCGCGTGCCAGAACAGCACGATTATGCAGACCCAATCAGTGATCGAGCGCCCACGCGTCGCAGAATAGACAT
The DNA here is from genome assembly GCA_030248115.1 of Linhomoeus sp. GSCO2_2. Taxonomy (NCBI): domain Eukaryota; kingdom Metazoa; phylum Nematoda; class Chromadorea; order Monhysterida; family Linhomoeidae; genus Linhomoeus; species Linhomoeus sp. GSCO2_2. Next base: position 41,715 of record JASAMZ010009398.1, on the reverse strand, counting down.
GAAGCAAACGTGAAAGGAGACAGCTTCTGGGTAACGGGCGCATGGCTGGAGACATGAAGTTCTTGCACAGAATGCAGAATGGAAAAGTTAGATAATTTGTGATGGTTGAGCGTCACGTATTGCATTTCAACGCTACCACTACAATCGCGTGCGCAGAGACCGCGTGGCAAATTCCGTGTTGTCTTTCATAGCTTCTTCTCGAGCCTGGAGCGAGTGGGCGCCTCGGACTACGTGCCCACGGCCGAAGACGTGCTTTTCTGTCGGGCGGCGACGACGGGCATACACGAGGTCGTGTTCCCCTACAAGGACAAGGTCTTCAGGTGGGCAGTCATGCTGTCTTCTAATGTATAGATGTCATTGTTCTCAGAGGATAGTTGTCTTAAACATATTAACTCGGTTAATTTGTCCGACAAGACAAGACCCGGGTTGGCGCAAGGACAAGACAAAGACAGGACATTGAAAATTGTCAGCGGGTTTAAAAATTGCCTTTTGTTTCGCGCAAAACACAAACATTCCTCATAGAACGCAACTCTTTCAATGACATTTAGGACAATTTAAGGGCAATTTAGGGACAAAGCAAGACAACGACAAAAACAATTTAGGAATTCTACCTAGGACAAAGACAAAGACAAGACAATTGACAAAATCAAGGGACCAGGGCATGTCTCCAACCTTACCATTGCGCAGACTTCAGTTGCACACACACACTACCAATTGCAATTGGTAGGTTGGTGGACGTTGGTGGGCAGCGATCGGAGCGTCGCAAGTGGATCCACTGCTTCGACAACGTGACGGCCATTCTCTTCGTGGCCGCCCTCTCCGCCTACGACGAGAGGGAGGACGTCGACGACCAGGGACCCTCCGACAAAGTGGGCCGATACAATTCAGAAGTTGTAGAGGGGGTCTGGTGCTGACGCTGGCGTTTCGTGCTTGCCAAGACAAACCCAACACGCTTCAAAACTGAATTACCTACCGCACTTTGGGCTACGGAAGGAATTTACTTAGCGGTGTATCACATTTGAGTGAGAAAGCCACAACAATGTTGCTGTAAAATTACCTATGCACGTTCAATTTCACAATATGTTGAATATCTCGCAAATAACCGTACATACTGTCAGCGCTAGCAGCAACGCATTCTTCTTTCGCTAATTCAGACGGCGCTGAAAGAGTCGATCGACCTGTTCGGCTCCATCGTCAAGAACCGCTGCTTCGCCAGCTCCTCCGTCATCCTCTTCCTCAACAAGAAGGACGTCTTTCAGAGGAAGCTGGACACCGTCCCTCTCACCGTCTGTTTCGCCTCCTACAAAGGTGCTTACGCATACTGTAGGCGGCACTTAGAACAAAGGAACGACGACGACGACGACGACGACGACGACGACGACGACGACGACGACGACGACGACGACGACGACGACAACAACAACAACAACAACAACAACAACAACAACAACAACAACAACAACAACAACAACAACAACAACAACAACAACAACAACAACAACAACAACAACAACAACAACAACAACAACAACAACAACAACAACAACAACAACAACAACAACAACAACAACAACAACAACAACAACAACAACAACAACAACAACAACAACAACAACAACAACAACAACAACAACAACAACAACAACAACAACAACAACAACAACAACAACAACAACAACAACAACAACAACAACAACAACAACAACAACAACAACAACAACAACAACAACAACAACAACAACAACAACAACAACAACAACAACAACAACAACAACAACAACAACAACAACAACAACAACAACAACAACAACAACAACAACAACAACAACAACAACAACAACAACAACAACAACAACAACAACAACAACAACAACAACAACAACAACAACAACAACAACAACAACAACAACAACAACAACAACAACAACAACAACAACAACAACAACAACAACAACAACAACAACAACAACAACAACAACAACAACAACAACAACAACAACAACAACAACAACAACAACAACAACAACAACAACAACAACAACAACAACAACAACGACGACGACGACGACGACGACGACGACCTAAGACCGGCTCCGCACTCCGCAGGCCCCAGCAACTACCTGAGCTGCTGCGAGTACGTGAAGCTGCGCTTCCTGGACGGCAACCAGCGTCAGCGCCGACGTGGCAGGGTGGTGCGCCAGCCCAACAGCGGCAGCGGCCACCTCATCTTCACCCATTTCACCAACGCCACAGACACGCGCAACGTCGACCTGGTGTTCGGAGCCACTGCCGACATCGTACTCAAGCGATCGCTGGGAAGAAGCGGCGCCGTCTGATCTGACGCCGCTGTGTTGTACTCCGTCGCACTACTATTTGGCTGCTCTTGACAGAGATGCTGTTTACCGCTGCATCTGTAACCGATTGACCTTCATATTATCGTACTGCCAATTTAATGCGACCAAAGGGCGGTGCAGTTTAACAGACTGCTGATGTGAGCCTCGTAATTGACCTCTACAGGAACGGATACTGTGTAGGTTTTCGCATTGCCTTGCTTTGCTTTCCTTTTGATAAACCGGTTTGGCAACTCAGATTGAGTCATTGTAGGTATTGCACACTCCACAACAAGCGATCTTCATAGGCTTCATGAGGCGGAAGGAAGTGACGGTTAACTGTAAGCATTAATTTCTGATTACGCCACTGGGACAGGTGACATGCGAATAAGGTGGGCAATCTTCGTTTGCATAGGCTGCGCTCGTTCGTTTGCTGTTCGGACACGAATAGGTGCTACATGCGTTGCAGAGCAGACCTTGCAGAGAATAAATACCTAACTCGTCTCAACAGAAGTTGAGCGACCCTTCCAAAGATGGAAGATGAGCGTTTTGTTGGCTTCATAAATGGACAAGGGGCCACTTGACCCAGTGATATCACACTCTTGGCGCCTAGCACGATGCACAGACAGCAAACGTTGTTTGTCAAAACTAATTTCAGCTCTCTCTATGACATTCACAAATTACTTCCGTCGAGCTCCGGGTTCCACCTGAGCCGGTTGCCGCTAGCTACCATTTCAATCTTAAACGCAAAACAGAGACGGCGCGAAATATGACGCCTATGTCTATGACAATATGACAACGTCGAGAGTGACCAATTCGTACATCAGCCGAGTCTGTCGTTCAACTCGGAACTGGACATGATGCTGTGATTGCATGGGTACACAGCCAGCGCCAATATGTTGCGCAACAAGTTTGTACGCTACTCAAAACTGCTCAGATCGCCATCCCCGATCTCGCCAGGTGGATGGGTTGGCCACAGATAAATAGGTATTGCCACAGACGTAAACCGCAGAGGTCACAGATGGACGTGCAACGTCACAGATGAATGTGTATGTTCACAGATGAAAGTCCTGAACCGTACACACTGCGCGCAAACACTGGCAAATGCGTGACATTGCAGATAATTGTGTAACGTCACAGATACAGTGCAACTATAAACAGCGAGTGACCATACTACAACTTTGGCATGGAGCGAATGCAGGGAAGGGGCGCAGCCGGTCTAAGCAGGCGGAAAATTATACGTGGAAGTGTGCACCCACTACCCACCTTACAGCTTGCACTAAAACTCTGTCGACGTCGCGCCTGGCGGGTCTCAGCTGAGGCCTATGACCACCAAGACCACCTTCAGGGAGCGCACCGCCACCAACCTCAGGGCGCGCTCCGCGCACCCTGAAGTCGGCCACTTGTCGCGTTGAACATAACCTTCGACCCTTCGACCCGCCAGACTGCGACGCCGGCTCAGACTCTTGTGATCTCTGGGCGCAGGGCGAGCCGAAGCATAGTTTGAAGCAGGAAGGAATATTCCGGGCGGGCTATATGGAGTGCCTCGCAACATCATATGCTGTTTACTACGACCAAGTACAGGGCGGCGTTTACGAGGTTGATAAGTGGACTGGTAAATCGGATGAAGTTGAACGCGTCGGTTGAATGAATGGTCAGTGTTCCGTAGTTTTCTTGCGAGTCGCTGAATTAGGTAGTGTGACTTCACCGTGGATTTTCTCATCGGAGGACGCGTCTTTCCTTAAACGGTATATTGTTTAATCAGATCTACACAGCAAAGCGAGTTCCTTGTTCTCAACGTTGAGTTTGCACTTTCGATGTCTGTTTGCACTGTCGGTGATGGTGATAGTGATGGCAATTTTCAAAATTTAGAAACTGGGTAAGTACAGGTAAGTATACCCAGTTTCCGATAAAGCTGGGTAAGTAAAAGTAAATTTACCCAGTTTTTACCCGGGTTTCAAAACTGGGTAAAACTGGGGACACAGTCAAATTGGGCAATTTCTGGGTAAGTAAAACTGGGTACGGCAGATTCTGGCGAATCTGAAACTGGGTAAGTAAAACTGGGTATACCCAGTTAAAATAAACTGGGTACAACTGGGTAAGGACTTACCCAGTTTTGGGTTGCCGCACTAGTCAGTTAAGCTGTGAGACCACCCAGTATCCACAATCCTCTACAAGAAATCCTCAAAATGCCAGAGCTATGTAGTCTCGCCACTGACAGACGGTCCAAGTTTTGTCGCTGCGATACTGCTCGACCAAGCATGCATGTATCCGGGCAATGCGTATAGCTACAAGAGTAGCAGTAATGCTGTAGCCGACTGCAGCTGAGAGAATGCGCCGCGCCGATAGCACATGTGCTACGCAGTAACATCGCCATGCCAGCCTCTTCCGGGTCTGCCGAACGTCTTCACGTCAGGCGCAGTCGCAAAGTACCTCGGTGGCAGCGCGAGGATGCTTCCAAGGCGTCGGCCCAATGTCTGAAATGTGTGCAATGCGGGCATTGCTTTCTGACCGGAAGATGTGGGCTCCCATTTGCACATACCTTCATATATAGAGGCACATGATATGAAGTACATGAAATTGTGTTGTTCGTGGATCTTGAACGCATGCACAACGGGAACGGGATGTGTTGTGCAGATGTTGGAACTGCTGTACCAACTCTTCTGCAGGTAGTATTATCATTTCTTGATGGTTCTACCTCCACGGTCCGTTCAGACACTTTGGGTACCTCCTTTTCGGGCACGCTGTGGTAGGCGACGAAGTCGTCGATGAGGCCGGGTCGAAAGCGCCTTCGGCCACTGGTGATCGATCCGCCCGACACGCCCACGAAGCTGTTGGGGTCGGTCGGCCACTTATCGTATGTCCTTCCGTCGGCCGGCCGCGCCAGGTCGACAATAGCCGAGAATAGTACGGTCAAAGCAAAGGAGTGAAGACGCAACATTGCTTTTCCGAGCTGTAATGACTTTTCCAACTTCCGAGCTTTCTGAGCTTTTCCGAACTGTGGCTGATATTTAAGTGATGCGCTCCTCTAAGGATGAAGGAGCTCCTGTGACCATTGGCAGGCCCTCAGAGGCTAGCAGACTCGATCAATTAGGGTTCATACGTAAGCAGCGGATGGAATGTATGTCGTCAATCGCATAAGGCCAACTTGTTTTCGAATGTGAGTCATCAATGGTTCGTTAGCCGCGATGGTACTCGCCTAACCGACCACTGATACATTTTCTGAGTTTGCGCCTGCGGCCGGTGTGGAAGGAAGAGCGGTTCATTAACGAAATTTCAAAAGGTAGCCAATCGAAAGGAAACATCCAAGTGACGTTAATGAACCGGCGGCATAGACGAGAGTCTTACACTTTAAGTGTACCTATGTATGTAGGTACATTTATGTATTTGTCATACGGATTACGGCATGTAATATTGTTTGAGTGTGGAACGTGGACACATCCCAGACCTGCCACCTTCAAATAGGGGACGCTGAGAGCTGAGATCGTCGAAGCTCCCAGACCGACATGCTGCTATTGCATATTAGGTTCACGTTGGTAGCTTGACGGCGCAAGGACTGAACGGTCGGACTAATCTACGGTTTTCCACCAATATCACTAAACACATGCACCATATCATGCTGGGGCATCACTATCTGAACTTGCGAATTCTCTTCTTGGTGGTCGTCGAATCGGTCTTTCGAGCGGCGTCGTCGGCGGTGCTGGTGGGAGAGTGGGAGGCGGCTCGCAGCGAGGAGGGCGTCGTCGTCGAGGCCGTGGGCGACAGGGGCGTCGAGTCCGAAGTTCCCGCTCCTTCGCCTCCTCCTCCCTCGAAGAGGCCACGCAGATTGGAGACGGTCGGCCGCTTCTCCACCTTCGTCGCCGACGCCTTCCAGAGGCGGTAGGGCTGCGAGGGCGCCGCCGACTCCTCCTCGTCGTCGCCTTCCTCTGGCGCCACGGCAGCTCGCGCTGCGCCGGCCACCAGGCCGCCTGGACAAGACCAGGGGAAGAAAAAACTTTTGGTCAAAGCACTGCCAACTAAGGGCACACTTTGACACTTGGCAGCACCCGCTGCGATGCTGGCAAGCGTCCTCTGGATTTAGGCTCGCTCGTTGTTGTGTACTAGCTGTACATATGTACATACGTAAGCAACACGCGGCAGAACAGCGGTTCACACACAGCGTCATAAGAAACAGAAGAAGATAGCGCACGGACACCACAGCAACCATTTAAGTAGTACGTTAGAAAGAAATGATTCGAAACGACGTAGGCGTCTAAGTATACCCCGCTTACCAACTTCCTTTGCCAGGCCGCCTTGGATTAGTGAGCGCTTCGCTGAAACAGTAGAACCCATTTGACCATCTTTCCCAACCAAATGCGCACTTGCTACAGTCGCTCACCTCTCTCTTCCTCCTCCTGGAGCTCTTCCTTGCGCGTCTTGACGCTGGTGTAGATGTGCTCCACCCTCTCCAGAATGCCTGTCTGCACGCCCACCGAGGAGAAGTTATCGTCGGCGTCCGTCTTGTGATACTGCTGCTCCTGCGACCGCCGGGAGAAGAAGCTCAACTCCGTCTGCTCCTCGCTCTCCCAGGTGTCGAAGAAGGATTGGGCCGTCTGGGTGGACATCTCGTCCTCGCGCGCCTTCGCCTGACTGCCGGCCGACTCCAGGTCCCAGGTGGAGCAGCCCGCCTGCGAGGAGACGACCTCGCGAGCGAAGAAGGAGATCCGCGATTGGCTGGACGCCTAGAAGCGGAGCGGCCGGTGGAAAATATGGGTGTAGTGAGGGATCAAGCGAAGCAACAGGAAAGTCGTTTTAGATTCAGTTTCACTGGGTTACAGTTAAGGAAGGTTCCGGATGTCGTCACTGTTTTGTTTGAAGCCGTGCTTGGCTGTATATACTGTACATATTTGTGGGCTATAATAACAGGAATCTCTGAACTATGGCTGGCTTCTTTAACAAGTGAGGTACATATCTGACATTTGAAACGAATACATAGGTATTAAAATTTACTAAGAAGTTCGGAAGATGCGCTGACTGAAACCAAACTGCGAGTTCCGGCTATGTCCTTCCTGGAATGTGATTTCAATTAAGTCTCAATTAACTGTTGTAGATGAAGCGGGAAAGGGAAAGTCGAGAGGTTCGATGACCAGAACCTCATTTTCGATGCTGCTATGTACGTACATGCATGGACTATCATACATACCTACACGTACATTCACATACAAACCTGTTCAGTAAGGAAGAAGGACGACTCGGTTTGCTCGTCGGCATCGTCGTACTCGGTCTCGTCTTGCGCCTCCGCGTCTTCTCTTGCGAAATAAGAATGCCCCGCTTGTACTTCACCCTCTTCCATGTCGAAGTAGGAGATCTCGCTTTGGCAGGACGTCTCAGGGCGGCCGAAGGAGCTCAACTCCGTCTGGGCGTGATCGACCTCGACGTCGACTTCTACTTGTGCTCCTTCCTCCTCGAGGTCGAAGTAGGACGAGCCGGCCTGCTCTTCCTCGTCCTCTCTCTCGTCGAAGAAAGACGGCCCCACCTGCTGGGTTTGATCGTCGATCCGAAAGGCGCTGATGGTCGTCTGGCTCGTCATGTGCTCGAGCTCTTCGAACGGGGGCCCCTCTTGCTCTTCGAAGTCTTCGCGCTCGAAGAAGGAGATCTCCGATTGCTGCTCGCCGTCCTCGAGGTCGAAGTAGGACAACTCCGTCTGAGGATCCTCCTCTTCGCGATCGAAGTAGGACGCGCCGACTTGGCCCTCGTCGTTCACGACGTCGAAGCTGCAGATGGCGGTCTGGGAGTCCATCTCATCAATGTCGAAGAAGGAGATGACGGTCTGCGACGCGTCCTCTTCCAATTCCACCTCGATCTGCGATCCAGCGGTGACGAAGTCCTCGAGAAACGACGGCCCTGCTTGGTCGCCACTCTCGTCGGTGTCGAAAAAGCTGATCTCAGACTGCGCGTCCTGTTCGAACCTTCTCAGAGCTGAAATGTCACTCTGGGCCGCCGATTCGTCAGTGTCAGCCTCGATCTGCGCCTCCGTTTCCACTGCGTCAAAGACGGAGCTACCGGCTTGTAAGGTGGCGTTTTCTGCATTGAATGCGGAGATGTCGGTCTGATTCTCGTCCTCTTCAAGGTCGAAGTAAGAAATGCCCGTTTGGGACTCTGTTTCTTCACGCGCCAGGAAAGGGTGGCCCTCTTGAGCGCTGTGGTCACCCACCATGAAGCAGCTGATGTCAGACTGGACCCCATCCTCCTCAGCCCACACGCCTGCCGTTCCAGCTTGAGCTTCTTCATCTGAAGGGTTCAGCGCGGCTCCGGGAGTGCTCGGCTCGCAGTCAGCATCCACATTGTCGAAGTAGGAGATGGAAGTTTGGTTAGGGCTGTCTTGGTACCCCATGAACGACAGCGTGGTTTGCTGCGTCGACTCGTCCCAGTCTGCCAGGGAACTCCCGGGGAACACAGGACTAGTTGCACTATCTTCGTAGTCTATGAAAGACAGTGTGGTTTGCTGTGTTGATTCATCCCAATCAGCCAGGGAACTCCCGGGGAACACGGGGCTTGTTGCGCTGTCATCAGTGTCGAAGAAGGAGAGTGACGTTTGCCCAATGGCGTCCTCCACATTGAAGCTGCAGATGTCGGTCTGCATGTGGAGCTCGTCGCTGGCTGCCAACCCAGAGCCAGGAAACTGCGGCTCAGACGCCGTATCGACTTGGTTCAGACAGGACAGAGCCGTCTGCTCTTCACAGTCCTCAGCGTCGAAGAAGGAGATGGACGTTTGATTGGGTGCATCGTCGAACACTGCCAAAGCAGAGCCTGGCCAGGTTGGCTCCGTACCGACCTCTTGGCCACTGAACCAGCTGATCGACGTCTGCCCAGGGCTGTCTGTGAGATTGAAGGAGGACAGCGGGGTCTGATCCTCGCGCTCACGACACTCTACCAGCGCCGACCCTGGGTACAACGGATCTGTCTCCGTCTCGGTCAGAGCAAAGAAGGACATCGCCGTCTGACAGTCCTGCAGAGTCGCTCGGAAGAAAGAGATCGTCGTCTGGGCCGGGTTCTCGTCCACCTTCAGCAGTGCCGCTCCAGGGAAGGCGGGGTCGGTGTCTTTGTCGCTCTGGGCGAAGAAGGACATCTCCGTTTGATTGGAGCTTGCCGTCAAGCTGTAGAAGGACATCTCGGTCTGAGTCGGCCCTTCGTCGGCCGTCGCGATTCCAGCACCGGGGAACATCGGCTCGGTTTCCACCTCGGAGTGATCGAAGAAGGAGATTTCCGTTTGGCAATCGCTGGGCTGCTGATCGAAATACGACAAGGCTGTCTGGGACGAGCCCTCGTCGATGTCTGACAGAGCAGAGCCGGGAAAGACGGGTTCGACAGAAGCGTCCACTTGACGCAGGAGCGTCAGAGTCGTTTGTTCCTCGGTGTCAGCCATGCTGAACGCCGAGATGCTCGTCTGGCAGGGCAGGTCGCAGTGGAAGACCAGAGAAGAACCCGGGAACTCCGGTTGAGTTTCCGCATCTGCCATGCTGAAGGTGGAAATAGTCGTCTGGCATTCGTTGGGCTCGTACTCCAGCAGAGTCAACGTCGTCTGCAGCGGCTCGTCTTCACTGATAGTCAAACCACTGCCAGGGAACTGAGGCTCTGAGGAGCCGTCTTGACAAGCGAAATATGACATAGCAGTTTGTCCCATGGCTTCCCCAGTGTCAAAATAGGATAGGACTGTCTGTGAATCTGTTTGGCTCTGTTCCACAATGCCAGATCCTGAATAGGTTGGTTCCGTGGCCACGTCCGTTTGATCAAAATAGGAAATCGCCGTTTGTTCCTCTGCCTCGTTCACATGAAAGGCGGAAATCTCAGTTTGCATGAGGTTCTCGCCAGTAGAAGTCAGACCGCTGCCTGGAAACTCTGGTTCCGTCCAAGCTTCTTCTCTGTCATAATAAGACATGTAAGTCTGATTTTCAGTGTCGTCTGTCAGGAAAAACGAGATGTCGCTTTGTCCACCGGCTTCAGATGTGTCAACCAGACCAGACCCAGGCCACCATGGCTCCCCTTCGGCCTCTGTCGTGTTGAACCACGATTGAGTCGTCTGGCATTCGTTGTCTGCGTCTCTGAATGCAGACAGGGTGGTCTGACCAAACTCCTCATGTTGGCCGACTAGAGCTGCCCCAGGATACTCCGGTTGGCCATCACTGTCCTTGAGATCGAAATAGGAAATGGACGTTTGATTGATAGCTTCTGAGAAGCTATCCACGGCTTGGACGCCCAGGTCACTGCGTTGAAACCAGGAGAGGCGCGTCTGATCCATCGAGTCCCGCGACGCGAAATGTGACATCTGCGACTGTGTCACCATCTCAGAAGTGAAGTCCTCCAGCCACTGACAGTCGATGCCAGCGTCCACCAATGAAGTGGCGGCTGTGCCCACTTGAACTCCAGCGGCTGCTTCCATACTGGCGCTGTCCCATTGTGCACACTCGTCAGCAACCGCCACCGCGGCCGAAGTCTCACTGTCCAACATCAAGGGAGCCATCTGAACCTGGGCGTCGCTGCTCCTCAGCCAGCTAGAGACAGTCTGGATCTCAGCTTGGTCCGAGGTGCAGACGCGCAGGCTGATCCTCGGCTGGGTCGTCGTCGGCTGCTCAGAGTCCCCAGCAAACACGGACTCGTCCGCCTCTCCCAGCAGGTCTCCACCACCTAGCTCCGTCATGGTCCCGGTGTCCATGAACTCGCTGGAGGCGGTCTGACAAAAGGCGGACAGGATGTCCAGCACCTGGCTGGCCAGCAGCGTCAGATCGGTCTGCACGAACAGGTTCTCCATGGAGACGTAGGACTGGATTCCCGAGTCCACGCAGGGGGTAGCGTCCGTCTGGGCCTCTTGGGTATCCAGGTTGGCGGCCAGCTGTGTGCCCACTGAGGTCCCCATCAGGAACGCCTGCTCGCAGACATCCATTGCTTCTCTTTGGACAGTCTGACCAGAGAACTCTTTGAAAAGTCGTCTCTTTATCCACAACTGCTCGCTCTTCTCCGCCATCTCTTCGTGCTGGCCTCTAAACGATACTGTGGCAGGGTGGTCGATGGTGCCACCTTGTAGCGCTTCATCGGCAAGTGTTGCACTAACTCCTTGATCAGTTGTAAGACGAAGGGGCATGTCTTGAGAGACTGCAACGGCTGAGGACTTGCCAATGACGGCGTCTTCGTTTGCCGTTTCAGGTGCCGCTTCACCAGAAGCACCTTTGTGTACTACCGGCTGTGGAACTCCCACTGAGACATCTGGCTCCGTGATCGTTATGAGGTCGACGTCCAAAACGGGGCCTGCGCTCCATGGCAATGGAACGTCCGCAGAGATCCACTGAGTGGCGTGGCTGACCATGGAAGGCCGGACGCGAAAATTAGTGAGAGTGGCGTCGACCACTGAAATGGACGACCTTGGCGAGATCACTCTCTCCACTGCCATGACAGACGTCGTGGATGCCGATCTTGCCCTTGGCACGGCGGGAAAGTCTGCGTAGCCCTCTCCTGAACTGCCTTCCTCGGCCAAGGCTAAGAGCGGTGACCTTGAGATGTCGGTTTGGCACGCCACAGTGATCGCAGTCACCGCTGCTTCAGTTGCCGATAATGTCACACTAGATGGTTCCACTGCTTGGAGGTTGACCTGCAGCGCAGCGTCTGCCACATCAAGGGGCCTCGGCAAGGAGCCAGACGTAGCAACTTCGCCGATGGGGATTCTCTGCTCTTCCTCGCGCTCTGCAAGCCTATCACCGTCTTCTGAAGTGGACGACTCCACAACTGGACTTCCTTCACCGCTGTCTGTCGCTTGGGTAGACATTAAAGCCAATTGACGTGTCATTATGGCTGGCCGACCTGGCGCTGCGGCGACGACGGCATTCTCTGTTGAAGTCGGCTCCTCTTCGACGAGATCAGATGCAAAGGTGACATGGTGGTTGGAGGGCGTCTCCCGTGTTACAGGAAGCTCTTCTGCCAAGTGTAACGAAAGCGCAAGGGCCGGCAACGTGCGCTGGCGCGCCAAGAGTGCGCCAGTCACTTGTTGATAGAAATCCGCCATCCTGGTCCCAAGCGTCTGCCCCATGAAATGGGCTTGGTCGGGAACGGCTGCCGCTGACGCGTCAGCGGTGGGCTGGCGCAGATCCTCCTGGAAGGTGGTCCGTTGTCGTCGGCAGCCTACAGCTTACCTGCCAATGGCATATTGAAGAGACAAACCTCGAACCTGCGCTGCGTAGTCCTCGAGCAGAACCACAGGCGTTTGAACTTCTCCATCGGCCGTCTCAGCCACGCCAGCCTGGGTGAAGTTGGACGCTGTCCGCGTCGAAATGGTCTGAGACAGGAAGTGGGCTTGGTCGGGCTTCGCCACCATTGACGCGTCCTCCTTGCGTGGCTCCAGCTTGGCCTGAAGCGCGCAACACCAGCAAGATCGGCAGATAACGCAAATCAACTACATGTAACACCTCTGTCCTTCACCTGAACCTCCTCGCTAGCCACATGGACAGACGTCTGCACCATGAGATCGGAGACGGCGACTGAGCCGTCCACACTAGACTCAGCGGTCTCAGGACGAATATCACAGTCACTCTCCACGCTGGCCACGTGTACCGAAGCCTGACTCATGAAATCAGCTTGCTGAACGGTGGCGTCGACGGCCGCTTCTTCAAACGAAGCTATGTCCGACTGGCTGGCAGCATCCACCAGAACTTTCGCAGCGGTCTGCACTTCGCAGTGGCCCACCACTGGCAATGACTGAAGGCCCACGTCATGCCAAGGAATTGGCCCCACTGGATACTGCTCGTTGGTTTGGATCTCGATCTCCACCTGAATATGGTAAAACGAGAGCCGTTGTGGTCCACGTGCTATGAATACTTACGGGCTCAAAGTTAGGTAAGTCAGCGCACGATTCGAGCTTCGAACAGATCCTTGTTTTCCTGGCAGTACTCCTCCAGCTCTTCATCTTCCAGGTCCAGAATCTGCGGCAGTCCAGACTTGGGGTCGAGGTTGGTGAAGACAGCTGGCAGTTCCACGCCCGCCGCCTTTGCCTCCTCCTTTAGCTGCTGCATCATGGCTGCGCGCTGGCCTTTGCTGAATTGCCAGCGGGAACGTCGTCTCACGCGTGTCGACCCTTTGTCAAGGATTCAGTTGCGCACCTCATGAGAGGCATCAGATACTTGGCCACTGGGTTGGAGGACCAGGCGTCTGCCATCCCCTTGGAGGCGGCCATGCCGCCTTCGGCTTGCATCTGTTTCATGTACTGCTCCAGCATTCTCCTCAGAAGGCCCATGTAGAGGTTCTCCAGCTTCTCCTGCGCCACGTTGATGGAGACGCTGAGCAGAGCCAGTCCAATGATGACCAGGCTGAAGGTGACCACCATGTACTCCGGATGGTCGGGCGAGATGTCGCCAAAGCCTGCACGGCGTGACTGACTGATTGGAGTTTCACGCAACCCGTCAGCACAGAGACAACTCCATTACCGATGGTGCTGAGACTGATGAAGAAGAAGTAGAAGCTCTCGAAGTAGGTCCAGTCCTCCCAGACGCAGAAGAGGCCGGCGCAGAAGAAGAGCCAGAGGATGGTGGCCACGACGGCGGCCATGACTGGCGGATGCGCCTCGATGTGCTTCATCTCCTCGTCGTCCTCCTCGTCCTCCTCCTCGTCGATCAGCACCGAGTGCTCTGCAATACACGCACGTTGCGCAAGGTAATATGGTGACAAGCTCGACTGTTTTACTACTAGGTACAAACAGTGTACGTATGTTTGTGCGTGACTGCGTGCTACCGTGCGCAACGCCATTGTCACACACGCATCCTCTCTTGCAAGCGCTAAGATGCTACTTGATTGACTGACGTTGGTCATTGACTGCGCGGTGCCTCTGTTACAATTATTATACCCATCTTAGCCGTGCTTAGACGAAGTCTTGGCCTAAGCTTAAAACTAAACGAGACTTGCTTTGGAAAACACAGTGTCACTCTGTTCAGCGAAATCCATTTGATACATATATGTAGGTAACTATAATTCGGCTAAGCTTGTCACACATCTACTGCCCAACCCACCTCCTCCAAAGGTGAGTTGGACGCTTTCCTGGCTACCGACGGCCGAGTGGCTGGCCCCCAAGTTGAGGGCGCCACCTCCTCCGGACGAGGCGCTGGGTCCAGAGGAGAGGCTGCCCTGGGGCACGGCCACGGCAGACCTGGCGGAGACGCCGAACTTGCCAAAGGAGGCCGACGGCATGGTCGACGTCTCGTCCTCCAGGTGCTGTTGCTTGCGCAGAACCCGGCGCTGGCCCATCTTCGTGTCAGAAACGAGGCCCAGCTTGTTGCCTGGAATATATGGCGACATGGGGCTGGGCTACGAGTCTATGAAGTACTGGTGTCCTTGGAGTGCTTGCCCGTTACTGACCGATGTAGTGGACCAAGTAGGCGAGGCTGTCCGAGATGCGCTTGACGTAGAGAAGCAGGACCTTGCCCAGGTCGGTCAACACAATCAGGAAGATGGGTATGCCGATGATGGCGTAGAAGATGGAGACCACCCGGCCTGTCGTCGTGGCGCAGGCGATGTTGCCGTAACCTGTAGGGGTGACAGACAGGACATGTCACGTTCTGGCAATGGAGACAACGACGTGTGATGTGTTGGCATTAGTTTGTATCCCTGCTAGTGACAGGCATGAAAGCCGCTAAGCGCTACGCACGATAGGGCGCCCCGATGGTAAGTGTTCGACGGTTCGATGTCGGAGAAGGGGTTCGAAGTTGGCAACCTCTTCAAACCACTTGCCCAGTGCGCGGTGAGGTGCATACGTTTCTAAATGATAGTGGCCAAGATGGCCATTCTCGCTCCTTTCCACTCACCTATGGTGGTGAAGATGGTGCCTGCGTAGAGGAAGGCGTTGTAGAAGTGCCAGATGGGCTCAGGTTCCGTCCCGGTGTGGACCTCGTCCAGGCCCAGGCCGCTCTCGAACTCCAGGATGGTGGCCTTGAGCCGGTGCTCGCGGTCGAAGGCCGCCTCGCGGTCGATCTTGCGCAGGTCGAACAGGAAGCGGTCCCTAACCAGCAGCCGTCTCTGGATCTCCAGTCTCTGGGACTCCAGGTCGCTCTCGCCCTCCAGGGCCATGAAGAGGAAGGCGCCCAGCACGCCGTAGACCGTGGCGATGATGAAGGGCTTCAGCTGGCCCAGGGCCGACTTCAGCTTCGCAGAGAGCCACTCGCCGCGCGTGGCCCGCCTCCAGAGCGGCGTGGACGCTCCACTGGAGGGGGTCACTTCGCGGACGCGGAAGCTGACGCCTCGATGCGGAGGCAGGGGAGGTGGGGGAGCCAAGGTGGGACCGGTCTCGATGTCATAGTCCAGGGGCAGCAGCTGCGCCCGTGACGAGCTGTCGGCCATGCTATCGCTGTGTCTTCACTCTATTCGAACTTCACGCTTTCAGACTGCGTGTAGTCGAGACAGCGTCCGCGGCGTCCGGCTACTGTAGTCCACCCGTGCGCCGTTCAACAATGTGTACAACCCGCCAACGACGACGACGGCCGCTTGTCTTTCATCAGAAGTCGCGACGGCTGCTTTTCCCGGCCGCGAATATTTTGGGCTGGAAAGGGAGGGGGAAGGCTGCAGGCGTTTCCACTTCTGTGGGCCGGCCGCGTCAGTCTTCAAATTGTCAAGTGGGTCGCGCAGTCAACTCTGAGTGCTAAGCCCGGGGAAGCGACGAAGCAGCTACAATGACAGGCGGGGGGACGGCCGTCTCCTCTGCCGATTCGGTCTCTCGGCTTCTGCCTTCTAGCCACGAAGTATGACAGGCCTTCGAGTGGGCTTTTGCGCGCGCGCCCTCACTCCTGTTTCTTGGACGCCAAGAAGCTTCTTCTGGGTCGGCAGAGTCGTTCTCGCGCGGCACCGACGGCGAATTGCCGAATTTTGGGCAGCGACGAGCGCTTCGGTCACTGTGAAAGGTACATATGCGAAGCACATTGTACATATAACGTAGGTACCTGCTAAACACACAGCGCAGTTGTGGACCGCCAAGCGAGCAAACCACTCGTTCGTACAGTCTACAAGCAAGCGCGGTATGCAGCTACATACAATGTCAAGTAGTTCATTGTCATCTTCGTCGTTGTTGTTGCTTTCCCCTTCGTACCCACCTACACATCACACAGTAAGTCAGTTTGCGACGCGAGACCAGTAGGAGATTTACACTGTACAGTGAGTCGCGGGAGACCCCTGATTTTGCGGTCTGTTGTTTGTCTGCGGTCAGCGAATCTCGTCACTTTGCTACACGGATACTTTGGCTATAGTTCCCTGAGGCGGCATAGTCACTCGCTAAGCGCTCGTAATCTCGACGGTCCCTAAGCCTCTCCTCCCCCTAATCACTTTATCCTCGCCCACGACAAGTAATCACTTCCTATCAAGATTCTATTGAGTCACCGGCGACGGACGACATCGGCCCCTCTCATTCCAAAGCTGGCAGAAGATACATAGCAGAGCACGTGAGTCTTCGAAGAAATCCTGAAGGATAGCCCCCCCCCCCCCCTGATGCCGCCAGCCAGACTCCCCCCCCCCCCCCCCCCCCCCCCCCCCCCCCCCCAGCCTGCCCGCTCACCTCCTCCCTCGCCCAGCGCCCCTTGTGCAGACGTAGGCGTGGTGTCTACGTGTCGCCTGTAGGTGAGGAGACCGACGCCTTAGGACGAGTTGCTGTCCTAGCTGTGCGACGCAAGCGGCGCCAACGAAGAATAACTATTTTTCACTCGTGCCCTACTGTATTCGTCTCCATATGGGGCCGACCCGAGTCGGGGTCGTTCTCGCGATAGCGGCGTTTCTGCTACTGAATATCGCCACGTCGGAGGCCTGGTGGCGCGTCTTTCGTCGCCAGCGCCTAGACCGATCGGCGGCGGCGGTGCGCCCCGATCATTTCGTCGACGTGTCCGGCGGCTCGATCACCAGCGGAAGAAGGCGCTTTCGACCCGGCATCGCCCAAGGAATGCTGGCACAGACTGGCGGAGTGTGGAGACGCCGGCCACCTACCCAACTAAGGCACGAGGTTAGAATGCGATGGAGCTGCACCAACATAGAATCAACTAGCCGTTCCTTCCTGTTGCAGAAGAATTTGTGTGATCTGAATAGCACGGAATGTAGTCGTCAATGGCCGTAATGTGCTGTTGCATAATCTGTCCTGTTGAAGGTCTGTCCGTTGCAAGGTCTGTCCTGTTGTGAGCCAACGGCGGTGGTCGCCTCGTGCGCGCGCCGCAACGTCCGTCCTGTTCATTGTCAAGGTCTGACCTGTTGCAAGGCCTGTCCTGTTGCAAGGTCTGTCCTGTTGCAAGGTCTCTCCTGTTGCAAGATCTATCCTGTTGCAAGGCCTGCCGTGTTGCAAGGTTTGTCCTGTTGCAAGGTCTCTCCTGTTGCAAGATCTGTCGTGTTGCAAGGTCTGTCCTGTTGCCTATTACAAAATCTGTCCTGTTGCAAGATCTGTCCTGTGGTAAGATCTGTCCTGTTGCAAGATTTGTCCTGTTGCAAAATCTGTCCTGTTGCAGAAGGTCTGTCCTGTTGCAAGATTTGTCCTGTTGCAAAATCTGTCCTGTTGCAGAAGGTCTGTCCTGTTGCAAGATTTGTCCTGTTGCAAAATCTGTCCTGTTGCAAGATTTGTCCTGTTGCAAAATTTGTCCTGTTGCAAAATCTGTCCTGTTGCAAGATTTGTCCTGTTGCAAGATCTGTCCTGTTGCAAGATCTGTCCTGTTGCAAGATCTGTCCTGTTGCAAGATCTGTCCTGTTGCAAGATCTGTCCTGTTGCAAAATCTGTCCTGTTGCAAGATCTGTCCTGTTGCAAGATCTGTCCTGTTGCGAGCCAATGGCACTGGTCGCCTCGGGCGACCATCCTGTTGCAACGTTTGTATTGTTGCAACATTTGTCCTGTTGCAGAAAGTCTGTCCTGTTGCACGCCGACAGCGCTGACTGCCTCGCGAACGCGCCGTACAAAGCGCCGCGCAAAACAAATGGTAGAGAGCCGCCAGATCCAATGCGAGCTAAGGGGAGCGAGCCTGATTGAGCGGCGACGGCGCCTTGCCGTACTGTTCAGGCGATGCCTGCGTTGAAGGCAGGCAGCAACAGGCGGCGCTGGCCGTGCAGCGATTGATTGCCGCCGCTGGCGTCCCGCTGGCGTCTAGGCGCGCGCGTGCTGAAGCGTCGCGTGGCGAAGTGCTAGCGAGGCAAGCGCATGCTGAAGCGTCGCGTGGCGAAGTGCTAGGGAGGCAAACCTCTACGGACGGACGGACGGACACTACACCTAGCTAGCTTAGTAATGTAGATGCCACTGCTACAGTTTGTACAAGCTATATGGCGTTTCAGATTCAGACGCCTGCATACAGGAGACAGCAGGACGATCGATGAGCCGGTTCAAATCGTCGACCTCGGCCAGCCTCGTGCATGTGAAAACATAGGAGAAACAAGCTCACGCGGCCAGTCTTACAGTGATCGATGCTTTCGCTTACCGTAACATCATACCGCGCTGCTCGTTACAGCAGTTGGAGTGACGGCAAACGGCTACAAATGAAAAGCAGAATGTGGACAAATGCAGGCTCTATTCTACTTTAGAGATTCACTCGATATTTGAGGATCCATTCAGAAATTAAAGCGATCCATGGCAAATTTAAAGACACATGGGAAATTTCTGCCATGCAAACCTGCTTTCGGAGAGTATCAGACCCGCTGCTTTAGGACTAACGGTTAGTTAGGCTCAGTCTCAGGGTTAGGCTCTGATTCAGGCTTAGGCTTAGGTTACCCAGGTTTGTGTAGGCTTCCGACCAAGACAAGCGTCTCAGCCTTGGTGTACCTTTTCGGAACCTTGAATCCTATTGTTGCTTTGAGTCTAAGCTTAGGTCTACTTTAAGACTAAGCTTCAGTCTGAACCTTAGCCGAACCATGACCCTAAGCCTGCGCCTGCGCCTGCGCCTGCGCCTGCCTAAGCATGAGCCTAAGCCCGAGCGTAAGCTTGCGCCTCAGCCCGAGCCTAAGCCTGACCTAGGCCTGACGAACTGACGTCAGTGAAAGCAGTAGCTTTGGCGTTCACGAAACTATGGG
The DNA here is from genome assembly GCA_030248115.1 of Linhomoeus sp. GSCO2_2. NCBI lineage: Eukaryota > Metazoa > Nematoda > Chromadorea > Monhysterida > Linhomoeidae > Linhomoeus > Linhomoeus sp. GSCO2_2. The sequence continues at coordinate 22,357 of JASAMZ010009398.1, read as the reverse complement.
TGGGGCAGGCGGCCTCCATTGTCAGCAACACACTATGTATGTACGTACTTGTTAAGTCCCCGAAGAGAGGGCCGGTTTGGACCTGTCTGCGTTTATTGCGCGGTCGTCTTATCAACTCTGCATGCGCGGCTGTCATTCGCTTGTATAGCTACATAGCTATGTAATTCGCCCGTGAAGCGCCCGCTTTCGCCGCTGGCACACAACAAAACTTCGTCAGTGACAATGGGTTCCCCAAGCCGATTTCTACTTCTTTGCTGTTTGTTGTCAACGAACACACTGGTCGAATCCAAGACTATTGACGACGACGGAGACGGAGGGGAGCGGGCCGGGGCGCGAGTTGTCTGCATGGAACGTTCCCTAACGCTGACCTTCGATCCGTCGGTCAGGCCCTGGAGCGACGCGGGCAACCGCATTCGGGTGCAGCTCGCGAATCGTCCGTGTCCCGCCGTGGGCATAGGGCCGGGCCAGACCTCCGTCTTCTTCGTGTTCGACGAGCAGTGCCCGCTCGAGTACTCCACCATACAAGACTCGGAGACGGTCAAAATCTGTCGATGACTCAGTTGCTCGATCGCTAATGTTATTCTGGGTATGTTGCAGGGTAGCGCTGGAGCTGTCAGCAGTCTGAGCCTCAGCTTCACCCCGTTGGATGCGTCGGGCCGGCCGGACTCCGCGAAGCGCGCCTTCTCCTTCGCGGCCTACTGTTACTTCGAGCGCCTGGACGGATCCGTATCCAACCCAGCGATGTGAGTCAAGGAGCAGTAGCGCCACTGGGAAGCTGCAGCGTAATACCGTAAAGGGCCGAATAGAGATAGAGGTAGCTACCAATATTGTACCCACCTCTGCACTCTACCACTAGTTGGAGACTACCACTATTCGATCTTCCTCTATTCGCCACTCTACGGTAGGCATGCGGCGCTGCTGTGTACTTCAGCCTGCAGTACAACCAGCTCTACGAGGCCCTGCTGGAGAGCGACCTGGACGCTGATCTTTCACTCTGGAATCGCCAGTACAACGTGCCGGCCGAAGAGGGCAATTTGGCCTACGCGAATGAGGGCATGCAATTGAGGGTCAATCTGAAGCCCCAGGGACCAGGTGACACGTTCTGCATCCACTGGCGCTGCTAACAAAACAAATCGTATTTCATTGCGCTTCCCAGGCCTTTTCACGACCCTGATTCCCCAGAAGTGCACCATTGGCACCGGTCCTCAAGACCAGCTGTCTAATCGGTTGCCTCTCGTGCTCAACAGGTCTCTGAAATCGCAAACCACAAAGTTACATTCCTCCAGTGCCCACTGAAGGGATCCGCCCATTCAGATGTCCTCAGCCGCAGCTGGAGGCAGCTCTGCCAGCCTTCCAAGGGGGAAGAAAGGCGACGCGCCAACGACTGGCCGTCGACTTCCTGCCCTTCAGTCTGGGCAACCAGACGCTGCCCGAGGAGTTCAGCGTCGTCTGCGACGTGTGGCTCTGCGACGCCGACAACGAGGCCGACTGCGCCGACGTGAGCTGGCAGACCGTTTCTGCCAAACTGTCGATATTCATTTCTTAACATCTCTTCTTTTACAGCCCTGCTGGGGGACGGTCGCCGACGAGCAGCCAGTCGACGATAGTGTCAGCAAAGGATCCTTCAGACGTCTTGCCAGAAGAAGGGTAGCGGTCGTGCCCCCAGTGCCCAGATTCGGCCTGGACTTCCGCAGGGTCCGCTTGAGTGGCAGATTGATGCCAGCGAGGATAGGGCCCGGCCCCACCACCACGACCACCGCTCCAGAGCTGAGCACGCTAACTCCTGAACCAATTAATGGTGGAGGAATTGTTGTGTCCAACTGGTGGTCTGCCGGGAGCCTCTGCGGCGCGCTTCTCGCTGTGCATTTCCTGTGATTGGGAAGTTAAGTGGTCTTGATGATTAGATGTGTCGCGCTGCAACTCTTGACATCGATTTGTCTATACGTGGGGAAACGTTGTGTTGGGCCAAGTTGGTCTCCGTTTAAAGCATTTATCGTGCTTGGGCACGTACTTGCTCAACTTCTAAGTTACGCGCACAACAAATGGCAGCACGCGACAAAACTGGTTGGTCTCAACTGGAAGGTGAATCTTCTCTATGTCGTTCGATATACGGTACCTCGCCCACAAGTATTGCAGGCAAATCTTTCGTTATCTGCAAAGTGCTAGGAATGCGACGCGAACTTGTTCAAAAGCTTGAATATTCGGGGTTTCGATGCTTTGTTATGTTAGCTATACGAAGCGCTTCTTCTATACCATATAGCGCGTACGTATATTTAGTGCATGTTGCTTTGGCTTCGAGTTAGTGTTTGCATTTCGGTGCGACAGACAAACCACTTCACGACTCCAACACAAGTTCAGCATTACACAAGCTAGGCTTACCAAGCCAAAGAATTCACGGGACAGACAAACCAAGCCATGCAAAGTCACACATCCGAGCAGTTCACGAATCCAACAAGCGTTTTACGAACATCGCGCTAGGCATCGTATATTGCAGCTAGGCTTACCAAGCCAGACTTCACGAGGCCAGAAGATACAGTACACATCATAGGTAGGCTTACCAAGCCAGAGTTTACGAGGGGAAGTACCGTAGCGTCTTAAAGTACGAACTGCAACAAGGCTTACTAAGCCACACACCTCACGAATCAAAAGTTACAGTACACAGCATAGCCAGGCTTACTAAGCCAAACAGTCACGAGACTCGTCGTATTACTCCAAAACTGAACGACGCTTTCCCCCTAGCACCCGTCTTCACTGCTGTCCGAGATCAGAAGATCATCGCCTTCACCTACGTAGCTGCCGTCGCTGGACTTCTCAACGACTTCATCCAGCGGCGTAGCCACAGGGCATTAGGGGGAGGGGTAAATGCCCCCCTAGTTGCCGAAATTTCCCCCCCCCCCCCCAGATGCTCGAAAATTTTGCCTGTGGCGCGAATTTTGCTCGCAAACGCATAGATAATCGAACAATAAACGCAACCACTCCCCCCCCCCCATTTTATTACCCCTCCCACTGCCAATCAATCCTGGATACGCCACTGACTTCATCGCCAGTCTCCTTGACAGCCAGAAGGGGGTGCGTCCCCTTCGCTTCCTTGTCTTTTGCGATGGTCGTCGCGAGCGCCTCCCTGGAGATAAATCACCTGTAGCGCCTGCATACTAGCAGCTTAGCGCACTAGAATCCGATTTCTACGACTGTGTTGCAGTTTTGTTGAGCTTCCTCATGCAACTTTCAGCCTTAGGGAAGGCAAATATTGGGTTAGCTTAGCACTCGACTCGAATGCAGCATCTATGGCGTTCTCACCCTTCAGCATTGCCATCGTGCTTGCTGACGCCAGTCCCAGGAGGCGACGACTCTGTTAGCGGCTTGGGGGCTTCGACCTCTGCCGACTTCTCGACTAAAATAGTGAACAGCTCCATATCTCGTCAACTCAATCGTTTTCAAAAACAACACTGGCAAAGCAAGCACACACCAGTTGGTGAGCCGTCACTCGAGGTGTCCACAACGGCAGCCGTCTTCTTCAGCGGTACCTGACTGGGTGGACTGTTGTGGGCCTCGTACAGCTTGTTAGCTCTAGAAGTTTTCAGAAACTCCCCAAGCAAGCCGATAGAACTAATGGGGCACGAACTTCATCTGAAGAAACTGCATCGCAGTTCTGGCGCTCTCCTTGATCTCTCCATGACTGTTCTCGACGATCCAGTTGACCAAGTGCTGCACGTAGTACATGACGGCGTAGTTGAAGGTGCCGGCCAGCTGCGCACAGGGATCACTCGGTGTGCCCCTCTTTCGAGCCACCAGTTGCTGGCTGCAAGGCAACGCCATCCACACAAGACACCAGCCTACTATTTCTTCCAAGAATACCTTAGTGGGGCAACCGCTACTGGGTGGGCCAGAATGGCGTGAATCACCGCTCGCATGTCAGTGACAGTGCGCAACGCCTTCTCTGGAAGCCCCTCTTCTGCCTCCAAGTGGGGGTGGGCCAACACCTTCAGGACGTTGATCAGATTGGACTTGTCGTCCTGCCACGAAGATGACATTGTGGGTGAGAAACTGTTGCCGTTCTCAACCAAATTAGCTTTTAGTGCTCACACAATGCGCAAGGTTGTGGAACCAACCTGTGCTCAACTGACAACATTGTACCTTCGTCCTGCTCAAGGCGTCGTCGATCTTCTCGACCCAGGTGGACAAGATGGCCACCCCACACAGATAGCCTTTCTAGCCTTCCGCCTCTTTCTTCTTCTGCTCGGCAGCCTTCATCTCCCTCTCACTGTCAGCCACCGCCTTCTGGCACAGTTCCAGCGAGCACCTGGCGTATCCACCCAAGTGCTGCATCTTCTTCTTCGCCTCCACACTAGTGGGTGGCATACTGCAGTGAGCGCCTTACAGTAAAGAATTATCACTACACTACTGAGCGACAGTGTGCACTAGAAAACTGACGAACAGGCAGTCTTTTCAGGCGTCTCAGCCGCGAAGATTTCCAGGTCCGCCTGGCTCAAGTCGTTGTCCACGGTCGGCTGCTCATCATCTGGCTTGACGCCCTGTCCGCCAGAAGACGTGCACTGTAACGGGTTGCACAGGGAACTAGTTACCGTATACCTTAACGCAAGTATATGCATTTGTACCGTACTTTATTCGGATGCAGCATGACTACTACAGTCGTTTATGGACAAGGTACTCTGGTATTGTTTTGAAAATGCAGTTGCCATTCGCGCCGAGTTTGCGCGCACTAGAGGTTCACTCAGCAATCAATTACGCATCTCGCACCACCTTAGACGACTGACGTACCAGTTCATTCTCAGCGCTTTCCCCATCATTTCCCCTTTGCTCTGCCAAACTTTGTCCATCGGCCTCAGACGACATGGAGTGGATGCGTCTGTCACACTTCTACAGCCACCTACTCGCAAACCGAAGCTGAAACAGAAACAGGGAAACGGGTACAAGCACCGATTCTGCCTCTGCAAAAGCACGTAACTGAAACTGTTGCCTGTTTCGCTATTCATGAAAAAAAAAAGTTGCACGAAAAGCGCAAGCCATGCTACCGCGACTTGACAAAGCCAAGTGAAAAATTTATTATACGTGATATCAGCATGCATGTCACACTGACAAAATACACATTTCACTTCGCACTAGGTTTACAAATCCAAACAGTTGCCCTTACTCACATCGCGGCACACAAGAGGCTTACGAAGCCGTAGAGTTTACAACGAGGCTTACAAAGCCATATAGATTCCACAACGAGGCTTACAAAGCCACAAACAATCCAGAACAATGCTTACAAAGCCGCAAACAACCCATAACGAGGCTTACAAAGCCACAAACAATCCACAGCTAGGCTTACAAAGCCGCAAACAAATCATAACGAGGCTTACAAAGCTGCAAACAATTTATAACGAGGCTTACAAAGCCGCAAACAATACAGACCAAGGCTTACAAAGCCGCAAACAATTTATAACGAGGCTTACAAAGCCGCAAACAATCCAGAACGAGGCTTACAAAGCCGCAAACAATCCAGAACAAGGCTTACAAAGCCGCAAACAATCCAGAACAAGGCTTACAAAGCCGCAAACAATCCAGAACAAGGCCTACAAAGCCGCAAACAATCCAGAAAAAGGCCTACAAAGCCGCAAACAATCCAGAACAAGGCTTACAAAGCCACAAACAATTTATAACGAGGCTTACAAAGCCGCAACCAATCCAGAACAAGGCTTACAAAGCCGCAAACAAATCATAACGAGGCTTACAAAGCCGCAAACAATCCACAACAAGGCTTACAAAGCCGCAAACAATCTATAACGAGGCTTACAAAGCCACAAACAATCCAGAACAAGGCTTACAAAGCCGCAAACAATTTATAACGAGGCTTACAAAGCCGCAAACAATCCAGAACGAGGCCTACAAAGCCACAAGCAATCCAGAACAAGGCTTACAAAGCCACACATAACAAGGCTTACAAAGCCACCAATTGCCCACACTAAGGCTTACAAAGCCACCAACTGTCCACAACAAGGCTCACAAAGCCGCCAACAAACGACAACAAGGCCACAAACAACCAACAGCGTGGCTTACAAAGCCGCAAATAATTCACGACCAGATTAATAGAGCCCCCAAGCGGCTGACAGCGAGGCGGGGTGCAGTCAGTCAGCCTAGGTAGAACACCGCTGGAATAGCAAGGTGGTGATGCCCTTCAGCTGCTTGGGGAAGGACTTGGAGCTGCGCGGCTTCTGGTCGTCCGAGATGTTCAGCCACTGCCTGGGCCCCCCTGGCACAATCGCCTTGTAGTGGCCGCCCCGACCAGTGCCATCGTAGTGAATGGCGGCGCGAAGCGACCACTTCCCCTCTGAATAGCCCCCAAGCGAACAGCAGTGCATGTGCCCAAGCCAAACGCTAGTAGGTGACTAGGCAACTAACTGAGTGGAGAATGAACAAGCAGCAACCAAACTCAACACAGTGATCTGCCTGCGTAACTCACCATTCACTCTGAGGATGCCCGTGGAACTGAACCCATTGATTCTGATACTCTCCTGGGCAGCAGCGTTTCTGCGAGACTTGGAGGCCGCCGCCGTTTGCTGCTCTGGAATAGACTGCGCCTTAGGAACAGCCTGAGTGCTGGGTGAATGAATACTGAATTCAAGGGAGGGAAGAGGCGTCACCTCCTTGGTTCCTGATGCCTGTGGAGAGGAGAAGGAAGCGCTGTTCGGCGGGGAAGACGAAGCGGCCGCTTGCTTCGTGGATGGTGTTCTGGCCGCAGTCGTCGCAGTTCTTACCGTCTTCGAGGATCCACCTCTCCCTCAAGCTGGCGGCCAACAGGTCGGCGAAGGATAGCGGCTTGCCCGCCGCTTGCTCCGTGGATGGCGTCAGGTGCAGAACCATGTTCATTTCCTCAAGAATTATCGTGGTAAAAATCGTTCCAAGACGACTGCGGATAAACCACCATTTAAGTAGGTATCCTACCGCGGGCAAGGGGCTGGTTCTGTCGCAGAGGGAGCAAGTGGCCATGTGGTCGGCTCTCTCGAAGTAGAAAAGTCGTCTCAAGTCGTCGGGAAGAGAGTCGACGACGGCTTCGGCGAACTCGCAGGCGTCGTTCTGCAGCATGTCGTTGACGTAGTCGCCGCCCACTGCCTGCCGAAGCGCCTTCGTCGTCTGCGCCACCATGACGCCAGTAGCATGAGCGGCCATCAGATGAGCCAGCTCTTTGAGCACCCCTTCACGGTCAGCTGAACCAGGACACCAATCATTGCGATCTACCCCAATTTGGCGCGGCCGACTTGGCGCGACTGAGCTGGCGCGGCCAACTTGGCGCAAGACGACTTGGCGCAGGGTCAAGTTGGCGCGAGACAACTTGGCGCAAGCCTAACCTTCGTTTTCCCATTTAATGTACAAACGGGACAACACAAGGGTAGAAAGCAGGTCAGACGTCACACTACGACCGATCAGCTGTTCATTTTGAAGTTGTGGGCTATGCCCCTCAAATAGTCACAGTAGGCCCTGTTGTCAAAGTCCTGCACTATTCTCAGAATTCTCCGATCACAGTCGCGAAATTTCTTCAGCTTTCTCGTGGGGCTGTTGCCAGCGTTCAACCTCTCCCAAAAGGCATCCCTATTCTTCTGGACGCGTCGCAACCCTCCGATGAACTTCCAAATCGTCGGATGGTCCATCTGGAGCTCTGAGTGCAGTCTCCGGTGCGCCGCCTCTGCCTCATTGTTGGTGCGGTGGCGATGCATCACCACTCTCTGATGGACGTTCCAAACGTCTCGAGGGAAGAGCGGTCGCCGACGGCCGTTTCCGCGCCGATTAGGTCTTCCCAGGTAGTTGTCCTCGAACCAGTCGAGCAATGGAACCAGCTCGTCGGGAGTTTCAGCGGCCAGTGCCACGAAAGCTTCCTCAACGTTCTCCAGTGGGACAAAGGCAATTGCAACAATCATCCTGGCTGCAATTTCGAAGTCGGGATCGTTGGAGTAGCGCTGCAACAGGTGATTGTCTGCTAGTTTCTTCTTCATATTCTTCGCCAGGTGAAACAGGCAGCCATCCATTTGCGCTGCTGGAAAAGCCTAAATGTGTAATGTTTTCGCCAACGCCTTATCCATACAATTACGTGTGCTAGCGGCAAGCCAACCGCAGTGGCCTCTTGTATGACTGCGATCTCAAAGTCACACGAAATCGACGTCGGATTAGATTCAGGCGCTATCTCCCTGATGAGTTGAAAGAAGCGGCGATAGGTCGTCGCCGTTTTGTTTGGCAACAGACCGTAAATGATAGGATGAACTGCGCCCATCTCTTCGACCAAAATGACGAATACCTGAACAAAACACAGCCCGGAAATTCCGACATTCGTTGCGCATCGATTAGTCAACAGTGGCGTGCAACGCAGACGACGCCACGCCGCGCTTCGCTGTTGGACGCACACAAGTGACACGCTTGACGCTTCGATATAGCTTAGGCTTGCGCCAAGTTGTCCCGCGCCAAGTTGGCTCTGCGCCAAGTCGTCTCGCGCCAGCTTGGCCGCGCCAAGTCGGTCGCGCCAAGTTGGCTGCGCCAAATTGTCCCATTCCGAATCATTGACACCACTGTGCCAGTAGATTATGTAGAATTCCAACAAACTGTATAACAGTGAACGTACTGGTCGAGAGCACTCTCTGGCAGAAGGGCTGGACTGCGAAGAAGGCTTGCAGGGCGGCGTTGGCGTAGCACGTCTGCCCTTCGTTGCACAGCGGCAACACTGGCACACTCGAGGAGGAGTCGGCGCCCGTCTGCGCCAGGCTCTGCGCCACCTTCTTCGCCCCCACCGCCTTCTTCTTGTCGGTGGCCGCCGTCTGGTAGCGAGGAGGCAGCAGGTTGCAGCGGTCGAAGTCGACGGGATGGCCGGCCTTCTTCCGCAGGCGGTTCATCTCGTGGAAGGCGTTGACGTTGCACTTGACGACGGCGGGACTGAAGTCGGCCAGGTAGAGGTTGTCGAGGCGGCGGAAGCGCGAGAGAGCCACGTAGGCCATGCCATCCTCGAACAGATCCGAGCCGATGTCGATGACGCCTCCGTCCAGAGACAGCCCTTGCGACTGAATTCGATCGTACATACGACCACTTCGTATGATTCAAACCACGACTGTTTTGGACATTGCTCTTGGAAATTGGCCCTCCCACATTTATTGGTTACCGTACACCCTCCAATAAGCGCCCTCTCGAATACACAGTCATCCTAGAGGAAGGTAGAGAAATTAAGCGCCCCCCCCCCTTCCAATATGCGCCCACCTTTTGTAAGTACCAGTGGTACTAACACTACCATACAGTGCATGTACTGTGACGATTCTTAGCACATGATAGGCTATCTATGACAACACAATGACACGGCAGATATGATAAGGTAGGTGTTTTAATGAAAAGCTCCATTGTTTCAGTAAAACTATGCAAATATGCTAAGCAATGTGATAACAACTGGAAATTGCAGGGGCATTTTGGCACTCTCAATGGGTCGAGTTAATAAGCGCCCCCTCGAATAAGCGCCCTACTTAGAGGTAGCTAGAAAAATAATTAAGGCGCTTATTGAAGTATTTATGGTATGCTGTCAACATATGAGTGGACTACGGCAATCTACCTGTTCCAGGATCACTTGTCCAGCCAGGCTAATCTCTCACCTTGTGAACAGTCACCGCGTAGCTGAGAGTGAGCGGGAACTGCTCCATTTGGATGAAGACGCCAGCACTGGCCTCGAAGTCTCCTCGGATGCGGCCGATCTTGACGGGTTGGGGAAGGTGGGCGAAGTGCACCATGACCGTGGAGACGTTGTTGCTGAGCGCCCTACGCAGCTCCACCACGCGGCCGACGGCGCCGTTGATCAGCCCCTTGGACTGGTCCAGGTTGCGCCTCAGCATCACCTTGGCGCCCACGGCCAGCAGCAGCTGCATCTCCAGGCCGGCCGTCTCCGAGGCCGCCTTCCTTCCCTTCTGCTTCCCCTTCCCTCCGCCGCCGTCCTTAGCCGCCGACGTCGACACGCGCCGCTTCTTCTGCGGCTGGTTGACTTGACCTGAATTCACAACAGAATGTGACAAACTGGTCAGTGTTGCTTCGCTTCAACGATTGACATCCTGCAGTAATGGGTGGTCGGCCGTTCGTACCTTCTCACGTCAGCTCCCTCATCCAACTTTCACTCATTTATTCAACCTTGGAGAGAAACTACTGACCGGGCGTCAGAGCCGGAATCTCGACCACGTCCAGCTTCAGCTTCTGCATCATCAGTCGATTGAAGGCGGCCACCTTGTCGCACTTGGGGAAGAGGCAGGCGAAGCTCTTCTCAGCGCCGCCACTCTGCAAATAGCAAAGCTCTGTCTTTGCACACTGTAGCGCCAATCACAGCTACAGTTCTTCAGCAACTCACGTCGAGAGGAGCGATGGGCAGCACCTCGGCGTCGTCGTCGCCGATCTCCTCCACCAAGGTTGAGGATGGGAGTCTGCAGTCTCCCTGCTGGCCGCTGGTGATTCTCTGGAAGACGTCGATACAGTCGGCCACGCTGGCCGCCCCCTTTCCAGTCGACTTGATCAGGCGCGTCTCCAGCAGACGGATGTGGCTCTCGTCCGGCCGGCCCACTCGACAGAGCCTCAGCATCTCCGCCATCTCTTCGTCGTCTGCAATGCTCCACTAGGGTTGATGTAGCCGATTGCATACGTGTAACTGGGGGAAGGGGGGAGTGGGTTAAGCCCCCCCCCTCCCCCCAAGTCGTACGTGTGCCCCTCCTACCCTCTTTCCCCTCTGCCCCCTCTAGAAACTTCAAAAATTTTCGCCTGAGGCGCTAGCAAAAATGTTAGGTCGTTTGACCCCCCCCCCCACTCTCAAGGGGTCCTGCCCCCCCCCCCCCCCTCAATGGGTTCTTGCCCCCCCCCCTGGCAGGTTGGCGCTTACATGTATGGCCCACTGTGATAGTTAGCCATCGCGACACTGTTACGGCTCGACCGAGAAACAATCTGCGCAATTCGTTGCCCACTGTCTTACGATATCAGTCTAGTTCACAGCCAGTTATCCACCCACCTTTCTGCCGGACGTTCTGAATCAGCTCGGCGAACTCGAACAGCTCCCAGAGCTTGACGGTGCTGGCGAAGGGCTGATAGTGACTGCTCTTCTTCGGCTGCTGGAAGCAGTAGTTGGCTTGGATGGGCGGCAGCTGAACAACGAACGACACACGTTTTGTGACAAGACTTCAGATCCGCCACTCAAGCCGGCTGAAGAATCGAACTGCAGCCGATATTTACTCTGCGATTTGTACAAGTCCCAGAATGTCCATCATTGACGCTCTTGAGCGCTTTGCAGCTTTATAGCGGGCGCATACAGGCAACGCCGACTCCTGCGTTAGATTGAGAGCACAGGGGCACACCTGCAGGAGGTCTCCAAAGACGACGAAGACGAGACCGCCGAAGGTCTGCTGCGCCATGAGCTGCTCAGTTTCCCAGTCGGCGTTGGGCGCAGCGTCGCCCACGTAGATCTCGTTCAGACGACTGTGGACCAGCTTCAGCATGTCCGCCGACACCATCGAGATCTGAGACACAGACACGAGAGTAGACATTGAGAGGGGGTTGCATGATACAGGATGAGTCCGTCCAGCCATGTGGAATAAAATTTGATGATTGAGAGTACAAAGAGCACGCGTGTGTAGTCACCTCGTCGACGATGACGACCAAGAGATCGGGATTCTTCAGTCCTTTCCTCTCGGCGTGGCTGAGGGGCTTGTAGCGCTGCTTCTTCCAGCCCTCCTTCTGGGGATAGATCTTGAGAAGCGTGTGCAGAGTCCGACCGCGAACGTTACAGGCGGCCAGTCCAGAGGGCGCCGCAGTGGCCACGGGGTCTCCCCTGACATATAGGCAGAGTGCTCTTCCAACAGTTACACTAGAAGGCAACGAGCAACAAACCTACCGCTCGGGCGTCTTGAATTCGGCCATCAGCTGCGTCGAGATCGCGTCGATCAGGAAGGATTTGCCCGTGCCACCCACTCCTGCAACCAGTACCAGTGCAACGGGAAGTTGTACAATGCCTCTACCATACAGACAGTGTAGTAGAGGCTATGAATAAGTCGGTCGCTTCGCTGTCAGCCAAAGCACAAGAATTAGCCACAAAGGCGCCAGCCCACCAGAGCAGAAGAGTCTGAGTGGCTTGTAGTCGACGCAGTGGCACTCTCCGTCCTTGTGGAGTCTCAGGTGGCGGCAGGAGTCGACCACCTTCTGGAAGACCTCCATCTGCTGCTCGTTGAGGGAGGAGCGCAGGGCGGCCAGCTCCTCTTCGCCCACCGGCTGCAGCTGCTGGCCCCAGCCCATGCCCACGGGATCCTCCACAGTAGCCGCCTCGAACTCCTGGTTCTGGTCCAGGTCGAACTGGACGTCCTCCTGGGCCGCTGCAAGCACACAACCACTCTGCCTCTGTACTCGCCTCACTCACACGTTCAGCTCGACCTAAGAAGAAGTACCTAAGGCAATCCAAGTGGGTGAGAAGGCGGTTACGATCATGAATCCCACCCTCAGCCTGCAGTCTCTCGGCCAGCTCTTTCATCTTCAGCAGAGTGTCCAGTCGAGACTGGAACTTCTTGCAGCCAACCAAGTCGTCCACCACGGCCTCGTACCACTCTCTGTAGCAGCTGTAGCCGTGGGTTTTGAGATCGAAGTCAGCCGCCTCGTCCCGGTAGGGCAGGAAGAGCAGCAGCAGAGCATAGAAGTTGTTCTCGATGTCCTTCTCCACTGTGCTCCCCCACCGGATGGCTGGCGTCTTGATCAGGCGCCTGTTAGAGTAAGAGCGAGCTTTGAATACTGTACTTACACATACAATCTCACAAACTGACAAAATAGAGGAAGGTGGAGCGTCCAACCCACCTCTTGCGACGCGCCTTCATCCAACTATTCGTATAGCCCTGCAGCGGCAAAGGATCGGGCTGGAGCTTAAGGTCCAGTGTGGGTTGCTTGTCGACCAGGTTGTAGTGGCTGAAGACCTCGAAGAGGCTCTTCTCCTCCAGAAGGCTGTTTCTCGCAGGGTAATAGCTGTCTGAAAGACCACGCCTACCACTACGTCTCGAGAAAAGTGACACCCCACAAGCAAGTAGGCGACAATCTGTCAAGTACCCTACAGTTACAGTACAGTGCCCAATCATTACACTTTTGGAGAATATCAAGCAAAACTCAGCCGACCGATCCAGTTGTCGTGGAAGAGGGAGGTGCAGTTGTCGTCGACTCCGGCCAGCTTCTCGCTCGAGTCGTAGAGCAACTTCCTCTTCCTCCTCTCGGGAAGGCCCACGGTCAGGTAGTCGATGCAATCGGAGCAGCCCCACATCTTGTGACCGCCCAGCTTGACGACCACTTCGTAGGCGCCCACCTCCCTGGCCATGAAGTGCTGCCTGGCCAGTCCCAAGAAGGTGCTGAAGGTCGACTGATGGCTCGTGTCGGGATGCTTCTCCTTGTACAGCTCGACGGTCTTGGCCGACTCCGACGAGCTTTCTCCCTTCACGCAGTAGACGCTCACGTAGTAGTTGAGGATGGAGCTGCTCTCGCCCACAAATTGGAGGTCCTGCAAATACACAGAACAATTCAGCTCGCGTTCAGGTTTCCCCTACCTAGTCGTTTCATTGGCTATGACAAGCCCTTCAGCATAACGGTTACTCTCTCACATACAGTAGACTCAAATCTTCTCTCTCAGTAGACTCAAATCTGCTCTTTACAGTAGTAGACTCAAACATTCTCTCTACAGTAGTAGACTCAAATCTTCTCCCTACAGTAGATTCAACCCGTCTCTGACTCACCATATTCGATGCCCAGAAAAACAGAAGCTGAGGATTGTAGTCGTTCACGAAGGCCTCTGCTTGGGTCCGGGGAAGCTCGTATAGCTTCTTGCGTTTGCCGGTGACTTTGCGGCCTGACTTGACCGCCTCCACCGGATCGTTCAACTTCAAGTCACTGCGCACGGTCCGAGGGAACCCGAATCGGCAGGAGGTGACGAATCGGCCGTCGGGAAGACGCCTGGGCTTCTTGCACCCAGGGCCGCATTTGTGCAGCTGGCGCGTGGAGACCAATTGGAAAAGCTCTGGACTGGCCGTCTTGGAGGGGAGCCGACAGCTGATGTACTTCTGGATGAAGCTAGCCACCTCCTCCTCCGTGGCCTCGCCCAGCACTGGCGCCCCACGGACCCACCACTTCGAGTGTATATGTGGTGCCCCACGTTGCTGCAACAGCAGCCACGCATTGCTCACAACGTTAACTCCACAGCAGCAGCTAAGACGAGACTCTGGTCGGTGCGTACCTGGAACTCGATTCTCCACCACCAGTGGTCGATCTCTCCCAGGATGCTGTCCCCGTCCAGGAGCAGGCTCTTGATGGCCTCCCACTTTCGGTAGAAGGTCTCCACCACGGTCGCTGGGTCAGACGCGCAGAGGTGGCCAATTCTGGCCTTCGCCGCTTCCGGTTTGTCCGCGTTCATGGCCAGCTGTAATGTACAGTATTGCCCGTTGGCATTTTGTTGATACGCACATGGCTACAGAGACAAACCAACGCTCGCGGATTATACTAGATGATGCGACTATAGTAGGCGTTGTTTGAAAGCTGACAAAGCTGACTTTCTCAAAGTTGGTTTGTCGTCTTTTCTTACTAGCCAAACAACACTTCACTCAACCAGCATACACTGCGACCACTCAACTCAAATCGACCAGAGAGTACACAGAGTGGGTAACAATCCAATCTCTACCATCCATCCAGTTTCCCTGCCACGTCAATATCTACTGTAGTTCTTTCTACAAAGTGCATTTTGTAGTATATATGTCGTAGGGCTATCTGCAACCCAGGGGTATCCGCAACCATAGTACTACGAGAACGCAGTCGTCAATAGCCCTAGGGCTATTGACGACCGCGCGCTTTACCCTTTCTCCCCGCTTTACATCAGATAAGGGCGCCCCTTCCAGGCCTGTTAACTCTTCTGTCATAAGCTGGCTTCGACACACCCATGTTCACTACAGGTAAGTCCTGGCGCACAACGCAGTGGAAGGCCACAAAGACAATCTACTTTGCGGTCTCAATAGACGAGCCTACATTTCAACCGTGTTGCTTCCAGGGGTGGTTGCTTCCCCAGAGTGCAGCGTTGGTTGATGGCATTTGCGTAGAATTGGGCTAGTCAAAGAGTCGCACTGCAGGCGGCGAAATTTGCGCTGATGACTGTGCAAGGAGCTTCTGAACCTGAATGATTCGGCGTCAGGTTCAGAGGCCCCTTGCACAGTCATCAGCGCAAATTTCGCCGCCTGTAGTGCGATTTTGACTACTGAATTTTACGCAAATTCCTTCAGCCAACGCTGCACTCTGCTGGAAGCAACACAGTTGAAATGTAGGCTCGCCTACTGAGACCGCAAAGTAGATTGTCTTTGTGGCCTTCGACTGCTTTGTGCTCCGGGATTCACCTATAGAGTGGACGTGGGTATGTCGAAGCCAGCTTATGACCGAAGGGTTAACGGGCCTGGAAGGGGCACCCTTATCTGATGTAAGAAGCGTAAAGCGCGCGGTCGTCGATAGCCCTAGGGCTATTGACGACTGCGTTCTCGTAGTACTATGGTTGCGGATAGCCCTGGGTTGCAGATAGCCCTACGACATATACTATATGTCGTAATATACACCACAGCCCACCAAGGCTTCCAAATAATGCTGATCCAAATACTCGTTACAGGAGAATGTCAGGAACCAGGTGGCTGGACCGAACTCGGCGTCCATCACTTGAAGGTCGCCGTATTTGCAGGCCCAGAACTCGTCGGTTCCACGCACACGTTGCATGGCCGTAGTCAGGTTGGCCTCCAGCTGTTTGTTCTTCTCCTTCACCATGTCTTTTAGCTGGCCTGAAACCACATGAACCAGTTCCCAGTTCGTCATTACACATCTCACTGAATGGGGTGGGGCGGACAGCAGCGACTGATCGGCCGACGACAGAAGCGCCGACTTCCAGAGGGACAACGGCGGCGGCGACTGCTCGGCCGACGACAGAAGCGCCGACTTCCAGAGGGACGGCGGCGGCGGTGACTGCTCGAGCGACGACAGCAGCGCGAAGGACGACACTGCGGCGACTGCTCGGCCGACGACAGAAGCGCCTACTTCCAGAGAGACGACGACGGCGGCGACTGCTCGGCCGACGACAGAAGCGCCGACTTCCAGAGGGACGACGGCGGCAGTGCGAAGGACGACACGGCAGCGACAGATCAGCCGACGCAGAAGCGCCGACTTCCAGAGGGGCAACAGCGGCAGCGACCAAGCCAGCGACAACGAAGACAAAAGCCGCGCCAATTGCAAACGATTACGCTCTATGTGGGAGAGTCTGAAGAACACTGCGATGAAAACAATTCCAATGAAATACTCAGCTCACCAGCAGTGACGCCTCTGTTGGCGTATCCAGTGTTGAGGCAGGCGTAGATTCCGCTGCAGGCGCTCTTCATGTCCTTCAAAGACAGCTCAAAAAACTGCCACTGCTGGTCTCTGCGGAAGCGCTTGTCGGCCAGACGCAGCCGACTCTTGACGAAGACGTCTCGGCGGACGTTCGTCCCTCGCTCCACCAACGCCCCAAACTGCCCCTTTGGATAGACTGCAAGAGAAAGAGATGGCGCATCAAAGGTATACAAACGATCAATTAGGTACCTACTAATGTCAGAGAACACTAACGATTGGGGAAGGAGCGCATGTCCAGGCTGACGTCTCGATCGGGAATGGGGTCTCCCACGACGCGCCGCTGCTTGAAGAGCTCTGTGTCTTCCCAGTTGGGCAGATCCTTCTGCACGGGCTTGACCAGGTAGTTCAGGAGTGGAGCCTCCTTGTCCAGCTCCTTCTCCAGCAGACTCTGCGCTGCAAAGGGCCAACCGATTGCCAATTGATTTCACATTGGGATGATTTGGCACTGCCATAGTGGAACTCGATTTTGTGGTCGCTTATTTGTTGAACCTACCTCTAAGAGGGGTGCTTATTCGAGACGTGCGCTTATTCATTTTGCCTCACTAGAGTTCTTTACCTTCCCGAAAGTATTGAGCGCTTATTTGTTCAACCTACCTCTAGGAGGGGTGCTTATTCGAGGGAGGCGCTTATTTGAATTCGACCTATCTTAATCTAACATGCAAATTTTCCCCGTAACTGTTGGGCACTGATTGGAGGGTGGGGCCACTTATTTGTTCAACCTACTTCTAGGAGGGGTGCTTATTCGAGGGGGGCGCTTATTAATTACCAACTCTAGAGTGCAAAATTCCCCGTAATTGTTGGGCGCTTATTGGAGGGTGGGGCCACTTATTTGTTCAACCTACTTCTAGGAGGGGTGCTTATTCGAGGGGGGGCGCTTATTAATTCGACCACTCTAGAGTGCAAAATTCCCCGTAATTGTTGGGCGCTTATTGGAGGTTGGGGCCACTTATTTGTTCAACCTACTTCTAGGAGGGGTGCTTATTCGCACTAGCGGGCCCAGGGGGGGGGGGCAGGGGGGGCACTGCCCCCCCCTTACGGTCCGACCTTTGAGAAAAAATTTTCTTAAACGACACACGAATATCAAAAAATTTCGCCTGCGGCGCTATTTTATAAGAGAATTGGGCAATTAGGGACCAAAAAGTGCCAAATTTTCGCCTGCGGCGCTCAATTTAGGCAAATTTGTGTACAAGAAAGGCGAAAAACGTAAAAATTTATTTATTATTCTGGCGTAATTTTTATTCTGAATTCGGCGTAATTTTTATTCTGAATTTAGGGTTTCTAACGGGTTGCAACGGTCAAATTTAGGCGATTTTTGGCGTTAAAATGGCCCAAAAGTGCGAAATTTTCGCCTGCGGCGCTTTGGAAAAATTTTGGATTTTGTGCCCCCCCTATCGGAAAATCCTGGGCCCGCCACTGCTTATTCGAGGGGGGCGCTTATTAATTCGACCCATCTAAAGTGGAAAATTTCCCCGTAATTGTTGTGCGCTTATTGGAGAACGGGGGCGCTTATTTGTTCAACCTACCTTTACAAGGAGCGCTTATTCGAGAGGGAGGGGGCTTATTTGAGGAGTTGCGGTAGGTAGTACTAACGCACCCTTGTAGTCCTCGATTGTGTCGTTATGGATGATTTCCTCATCCATTCCACTCTCTGAGCGGTCGATCTCGACCTCGTTGTAGAGCTGGTTGTTGGCCTTGAGCCAGTCCAGCGCCTTGAGCACCTTCTCGAAGTCGACCAGGTGGCGCCACACCACCCTCCTCATGGTGGGGTAGCTGTCCACCAACACCTCAAATAGGCAACCCACTGCGTACACAGCTGCTACCATTGGCCGTCAGTTTCGGCTACCCCCTCCCCTCCCCCTTTCACTCAACCACCCACCCACCCACACAAACGCACACAAATCCTCCCCCTTACCTCCAGAAGTTCTCGATTGGGGAGGACGGTGCTGATGGTGGTCGCTTTGAGGGGGAGAGGAAGAGAGACGGTGCAGCCTCGAATGGCCGGCAGCAGATCGGTCTCTGGGCCGGCGTAGTGGCGCAGCGGCTTGAGCCGGACCATAGTCTGCAAACGGATTCGATTTTGGGTGAACATATTTTTGGGTGAACATCAGGATACATCGGCGCTCGACAAAACTGCATTGTTATCAAATTCTGTTCAGAATTAACACAAGAAAGAACGCAACACTCACGAGGAAGCACTTGGTCAGTTGAACTAGCAGTCTCTCGTAGTGGTTCAGGTCAGCCAAGCATCTAGGCAAAGGGTCGATACCACAGTTGTTGGCGCGCGAGAGCTTGGGAACGTTGCCGGCCTAAAGGAAGGCTTCCAGAACTCTTTCACGACACTTCCAGAACTCTTTTCAAAAGTCACTCCGATCTACTTCACCTGAATTTGCTCCTTGCACGTCGTGCAGACGTTCAGTGGTAGAAGGTCCTCAGGACAAGTGAGGCCGTCGTCGTCAGAAGGCGCTGTGTCCACCTCTTCTTCTCCCGTCGTTAGGCATGCCTGGAGCAAAGTCTGCTCTTCCACTTCCCCAGCTGAGGGGCATGCCAGAAGCCGAGTCTCTTCCTCTGCTTCCCCATCTGTTGGGCATGCCTGTAGCCGAGTCGACGCCATCTCACTGGCAAGCCCTTCAAACGCTGCCTGAAGGAATGTCCAGTAGGTACGGTAGAATACTCTCTTCAATTGGTTCTCCTACAGTAACTCTTCAAAATACCAACAAAAATTGAACATTTCTTGTACTTACCATCGTGCAAATGGACTAACCAGTTCTTGAAGTGTGTCATCGCCCACAGCGGACAGGCCGGAGTCGCCTTCTTCTCCTTCTCGCGAACCGGCGGCGGGCGTCCTGGACTGCTGCTGCTGCTTGGGGGCAGCGGCGGCGTCCTGCCGCATCTCCTCCACGGCTTTGGCAGCCACTTCTTGCGCCTCCTCCTTTCTCAGATGCCACTCCTGCACCCTCTCCTCCAGCATCGCCAGCTTGACGCGCTCCAGGGACTCCGACTGGCGAAGGGACGTCCACTGCTCAAACTGCTTCACCTGAACCAATCTCCCCATGACAAGTCATCTTGTCGCCAAGTAGGATACAAAGGAGTATCGACCTGCTCTGGCAGAAGCAGGCGGCGACAGACGTGGCACTCGGTGTTGGGAAAGGCCCGGACCTTCTTACTGAAGATGATCCACTGCTTCTCCCACTTCTTCAGGAGCTCGTCTTGCGACATGCCACGCTCCATCTCGTGCTCGTCGTCGGCTCGCAGACGCTGTCGCATGTGCGCGGGAAGGCCGCCTCCCTCTTTGACGAGTTCCCTCCCTTGCAACTCCAGCAGCCTCGGCCAGTTGCCAGAGCGGATGACTGCCTCCCGCTCATTCAGCCAGAAGCAGAGCTGGCGCGCCTCATACAGACGCCTCAGAAGCGACCGCGCGCCCACAAAATGCGGCTGGACAGAGCGCAGAAGGGTGATTCCATCACGGCAGGCGTTTCCAGCCGTGCACTGGTAGGGGTAGATGCCAGGAAGGCAGAACTCGCAGTTCTCGAACTTCCACATTCCGAGCCGAAGAGTGGCCGCAGGAACGGCCGACGCCTCGCCGCTGCCGCCCTTCTTCTCCTGGCGAATCAGCGGCTGCGCCAGTTGGCGCATTTTCTCGTGGAGGCGAGACGCCCAGCGCTCTGGCAGCTGGTCCTCGCAAATCAGGTCGCACAGGCGCCCCATGGCTCCGCGACTGCGCTTCTCAGGAGTAGGCGCTTCTTTGTCGTCGCCGAATTCGTCTAGTTGGTCGTCCCCTAGCCCACTGTCGTCTTGCAGAGAGACGTCGGGGATTTGCTGCAGTAACGTTCGAGTAATACAGTACCTGCCGCTCTCTGCTCCTGCCTACAATACAGCAGGTCATATGGACATTTCTTTAGGCTAACGAACGAGCGATCCCCCTCTCTCCCCCACCCCCTCCCCCCCCCCCTCCCTAGTCAAGAATCCGCCACAACTCAAACAACCAACCGTGACGCCATAGGGGACGGTGCTGTCGGCGTCGCAGCTGAAGGCCCCCGTGTTGGAGAGGAGGCCGTGATCGACCAGTCCCACGGAGAAGGCCTCGACGTCCACCTCTCCCACGTCCACGTCGCCCTCCTCCTCCGTCTGCCACCCCTCCTCCTCCTCGTCCACCGCCTTCTGGGTTGGAGGCGCTGACGCTGCCTGCAATGGGCCTTCTGCTTGCTTTGCTACTACGTACCTTCTACGATACCCGTGCGCAAATTTAATGCGCAAGTGATAACCAACTCGATTCAACTGTCTTACCACAACTTGAAGCAGCTCTTCTTCGTCCACAGCTTCAACTGCCTCTTCTCCGTCCTCCTCGGCCTCTGCGTTGGGTTGCCCAGCGTGGCCGTCATCGCCATCGTCCGACCCAATCCTGATCTGAAGGTTACGGTAGTTAGCAGGGAAGCAGGAAACAGGAGGGGAAGAGGATCAGGGGAGGGAGGAAGGGAAGGGACAGTGGGAATTGGAAGAGGAGAAGGGAGGGAGTGAAATAGAAAGGGGGGGGGGGGGCGGGTCGGAAGAGGAGAAATGGAATGAAGGGGGGGGGGGGGCATTAACAATACACACTATCAATCCAGGTGAGTCGTTCACTCCTGGCAGTGGTGCTTGCCGACTTTGCGCAGGTGTGGAGACGAGAGGACCTCCACTGGGGCTAACTGGCAATGGCTGGAGCAGCGAGGAAGAGGCGTTTGCTGAGAGAGCGGAACCACTCCTAGCAGTTCCCTTCTTGGCCAACAACTGCGCCAGTCGATCTGCACATAGAAACAACCAGTGTGCATGTTGGCGTGTATTAGAATGTTGCACCGAAATCGTTGAATTAGAATTGGCCCATTCGATCTGTTTGTGCGCCGTGATACAGTAGCACTCAGACAACTAACCAGGGTTGTAGTTGGCCTCTTCGAGCACGGCCATCGGATGCCAGTCGAAGGCGTCCTTGTCGAAATTGAAGCTCTCGTTCGAGTAGACGTGGTAGCGCCTGCCCCCATAGCTGCTGGCCAGGACCAGGTGGCGCTCCTCGCGAGTGCGCAGGTCAGTCTGCGCCTCCTCCGCCTCCTCGTACTTCTTCTTGAAGAGGTCGAATTTAGCCGCCAACTGCTTCTCCACCTCGTCCCTGACGGCATTCACCTTGCCCAAGACGGTCGTTACTTTCAGGCGGGCCAGGTACTACAACAAAAGGGTACAACATTGACTTGTTTCGGACGTGGCGTGGTGACCCGAATATCAGCTGCAGTTCGCTTCGATGCTACCAGCGTGCAATTCCAGTCGATCGACTTTGGAAAGGCATCCTTTACTTCGCCCCCCCCCCCCGGAACAAGCGGTCACTACTCACGTCGCGCCGCTTGAGAGAAGGGTCATTCTTCTGGGCCGCCCGAACCATCTTGAGAAAATCGACCCTGGCCTGACGTTGCCGGCCACGCTGCGCGAATCCTGAACAAGGGAGAAGCTCTATTAGTGATTAGTACATTACCAACAGTTAGTACGCATAGTGTTCCATGTAGACTGTACCTGGCTTCTTCTTGGCCATATGCGCCACTTTGGCGCGCAGCAAGCGACCTTTGGCAGCAGCAAACGCCTCTCCTCCACCACAAGCCCGCGTTCTCGCCAAAGCTTTGGCTTTGAAGTAGTTGGCCCTATTCCGGGAATGCTTGGTCAGCTTCTCCGATAGGATAAACACTCTGGATCTCATATATTCTTCCATTTTTCGAACTTTCTGGTGTCTATACAACTGCGCCTCTGTGTTGCTCTTGGCGGGGCTGGCCTCGCAAGACGTGGTCGCACGGTAACGCTTCCTCTGCCTCTGCTTCATAGGGGAGCAGTTCTTTGAGTAATGAAGCCTCATTTTCTTCTTCAAAGGAGAGGCATTCTTGGAGTAGAACCTTCTGAAGGCTTCAAGGCGCTTCTGTTT
>JASAMZ010009395.1:5000-25406 GCA_030248115.1 Linhomoeus sp. GSCO2_2 | reverse complement strand
GTTCTTCGTTCAGTTACGTATTGCTCCAAATCCGGGGCGTATCCTTGAGGTGTAGCGGGACCGTCGAAAGCAGTTTAGACCAATAGGTTTACGGCCATTTCGACACCGGTTGTGTGCTTGCGAGCAATCTTTGAAATAAGCGAGTCGCCCCATAATTGTTGCTTTGAAATGCCGCGCGGTGGTGTCGCCCTTCTGTGCTTAGCGAAGTCGGCCTCCTTGCCTGTTTCAGAAGCGCCATCTCCCCGCGCGGTTCTTTCCAGCTCGGTGCACAGATGTGTCATAGTACACGCCAGTCGAGCATTTGCCAGTACATGGCCGTCGTTGTCGCGATGAAATCGCCGCGCGTGTGAGTGTGCCTCAAGCTAATACGCCACGTAGCACGCAATGAACGACCTACGAGCGAGCGGACCGCCGGCACAGAGGTGTTTCAGGTATTTTCGGAGTCGGGAATGTCGAATGTCGCGCCACTTTGCGATTCTTCGTCTGTTTCGGTCCTTTTCGGGTGCGTCAGGCTCGTTTTGGAGGAAAGGTCCGAAAACCCCATCCAGAATTGTGGTACAGCGCTGTGTACTAGGCAGCCAGGACGGCAAAGTCTGGCTCGGGCCAACAAGTTCATGACTTTTCGACAGCGTTTGGGCACTGCTTCCAACACGGTGCTTACTTCCCTATCGTGCTCAGCACGTGTCTGTTCCAGCTCGGTGCAAAGATGGGCCGTTGTACGTTCACGTTCCAGCGCATGTTGCCAGTACTGTTGGCGTTTTGCCGAGACGAAATCGCTGCGCGCTCCATCCAGCAGATCCACCACATAGCCAGGCTTAGGTCTCCCGTGGTGTTGTGACGTCACTCGCGTCTCTTCTGGGAGGGAGTGAAGGAGCGAGCGCGCGGTGCCCGCAGCGCGCGGTGATAGCATCATTTACCTCCAGTACATGTGTACAGGTGTATGGGTGTGTGTACAGGTGTGTACACCTCTGTGTGTGTGTGTGTGTGTGTGTGTGTGTGTGTGTGTGTGTGTGTGTGTGTGTGTGTCTGTGTGTGTGTGTGTGTGTGTGTGTGTGTGTGTGTGTGTGTGTGTGTGTGTGTGTGTGTGTGTGTGCGTGTGCGTGTGCGTGTGCGTGTGCGTGTGCGTGTGCGTGTGCGTGTGCGTGTGCGTGTGCGTGTGCGTGTGCGTGTGCGTGTGCGTGTGCGTGTGCGTGTGCGTGTGCGTGTGCGTGTGATTGTGCGTTTGCGTGTGTGTTTGCGTGTGCGTGTGCGTGTGCGTGTGCGTGTGCGTGTGCGTGTGCGTGTGCGTGTGCGTGTGCGTGTGCGTGTGCGTGTGCGTGTGCGTGTGCGTGTGCGTGTGCGTGTGCGTGTGCGTGTGCGTGTGCGTGTGCGTGTGCGTGTGCGTGTGCGTGTGCGTGTGCGTGTGCGTGTGCGTGTGCGTGTGCGTGTGCGTGTGCGCGTGTGCGTGTGCGTGTGCGTGTGCGTGTGCGTGTGCGTGTGCGTGTGCGTGTGCGTGTGCGTGTGCGTGTGCGTGTGCGTGTGCGTGTGCGTGTGCGTGTGCGTGTGCGTGCGCGTGCGCGTGTGCGTGTGTGTGTGTGTGTGTGTGTGTGTGTGTGTGTGTGTGTGTGTGTGTGTGTGTGTTGGTGTGTGTGTGCGTGTGCGTGTGCGTGTGCGTGTGCGTGTGCGTGTGTGTGTGTGTGTGTGTGTGTGTGTGTGTGTGTGTCAGACAGTGTGTCAGGAACAACTAGACACTAGGGTTAGTGCAATCAGATGGAGTCGAATGCGCTGAGTAACGTGTCGATGTCCGTTTCTGTTGCTAATTTCCCTATTTCGAGATATTTGCAATTAAAATATGAAAATGTCAAAAATGACACTTTTATTTACAAGTCTTATCGACAAAGTTTTTGCTGAAATGGAAAGGGCAAAGACGCAATGAATTTGTGACATAGTTTTGTATTTTGGAATTCACAAAATTAGGGATATTTTCAAGGTTTTTGTCAAAATTCCCAAATTTCAACAAATTCAAACAGCTCAAATTTCAAATTTTCTTTGCACGGATGTGTAGACTATAGTCTGCCAAGTATTTATCAAATAGTTTCAGATTTTATAATTAACGAAATTAAAGATATTTTCAATGTTTTTCTCAAAATTCCCAAATTTTGACAAATTCAAACAGCTTAAATTTCAAAATGTCTTTTCACGGATGTGTCGAGCATAGTCTGCCAAGTATTTATCAAATAGTTTCAAATTTTATAATGAACGAAATTAGGGATATTTTCAAGGTTTTTTGTCAAAATTGCCAAATTTCGACAATTCAAACAGCTTAAATTTTATAATTTCTTTACATGGTTGTGTCGGGCATAGCCTGCCAAGTATTTAGCAACTCGTTCTAAGTTGTATAATTATCAAATTTTGGGATATTTTTAAGGTTTTTGTCAAAATTTATAAATTATGACAATTTCAAACAGCTTAAATTTCACAATGTCTTTGCGTTGATGCATTGGGCATAGTCTGTCAAGTATTTAGCAAATAGTTTCTGATTTTATAATTAACAAAATTGGATATTTTTGTTAAGTTCCTCAAATTTTGACAATTCCAAATGGCTTTAATTTCAAAATGTCTTTGCATAGTTGTGTCGGGCATAGTCTGCCAAGTATTTAGCAAATAGTTCTAGATTTTATAATTAAAGAATTTAGGTATATTTTCAAGGTTTTTGTCAGAATTTCTAAATTTCGACAATTTCAAGCAGCTGAGATTTCAACATATCTTTGTGTGGATGCATCGAGCACTAACCCCAAAAGAATATGGCGTCGTCCCATTTATACCCTTTTCAATAGGGCGTCGTCCCATTTATAAAATTTTCACAGGTTGTTGTCTCATTTAGAAGATTTTTATTTCAAACTGCGTACCTGCGGCGAATCTTCTGATCCATATGTGGATTAGGTACCCGAACAAATCCAAGACCAATTGAGGCTATGCCACACCAGATCTTGTTGGCTAAATGTGAAGCGGCACTTCACTATCCAGTACACATTATCGCGCACACGCTCTCAAGCGATGATGCCAACGCGGCGCCACACAGTTTTTAGACAAAGCTTGTTTAAGGTGCTGCACTCAAACAGCTGATTTTATTACATTTACATGCACTCACCAACAGTAATGTTCCCTCTTGCCCCCTTTCTACAGAAGGCCATGTGGAGACAAACCACAGACAACTCTGAGGGAGGTCGATGGCGATGCTATGTAATGTCACATAATGACACATATAGAGACACTCATGTAGCAATCAGTTGTACAGCAGAATTTTGGCCTGTGAGTGGAACAAAAATTCTGCTCCACACCAAACGGCGGGGGAGGCGTAGGTTCTGTAAAGTTGTTGAGTTCTAGGGAGGACGTTACACTGTTGCAACGTCGGAAATAACTTTTAGCCGCTGATGCAGATTGATACACAGAGTCAGTCCAAACCAAAACCAAGTTTCCATTACCGTCACAAGAAAATGAATGGATGACCGCGGTTGTTAAGCAGTGGAGCCTTGCTCCAACCCTCCAAGCGTTGTCTCACGACTGGTAGCCGATTGACATAGTTCACAGTTTGTCATCAAGCCAACCGGGCAGGAGCGAGGGGCAGCCAGCGTAGTTTGAAGCCAATCATCCGAAGTCTCTGTGGGTGTTACCTGCCGCTCTGTTAATCCAGTGACAACACAACTTGACGCTGAACCAGATGGTTGAGCGCCCGATTGTTTACCACTTCGACTGGCAGAATGCACACTTTCCTTCCCTCCTATGATATGAGGCGTCTTGCAAACTCTGCAGCAGCATTGTCCCGTGCTTCCGAAAGTTTGATATGCTGCTCTGGAATTCCTGGGCCGTTAGGTATAGATAATCTAGCAGTTCAGTGGCTGTTGCGGCTTGCGCTGCGATTGAGCAGAATTGTGTTGAATTGTGTTAACGGTGTTGAAACATTAATTGGCCCATTTGTAGAAGTGGAGCGTGCATAGACCAATGTGCGTGGGTGATTGGCCGTTGTCTGGCAATGGCTTTAGTATCTTCTTGGGTGGTGACACCCAACTGAAAGTGGACGGCGCATCACACTCAATGCAATTCGGGTCAGTCAAACTGTATAGCTCAGGGGCACCTCCAAACCAATTCGAACGAAAATGGAGCCAGTTTCTCAGTTTCAGGTTTTGGGCAGGCCACTTCAGGCGGGTATGAAACAACGTCCCCAACCGTTAGAGGGTGGCAGGAAGGTTCGGTAGTTGCTACTTCATTGTTTCTGGATAACAGCGCCCATGCGTTGCCACTGTGGCCTGTGGTTGTCCTCAAAGCTTGTCCGCCAATAAATTCGCGATGCAGCAGCTAGAGATTCCAATGAGATTCCAATCCACCAGTGCCAAAGAAGTGAAGTAAATTTGGGTCTTCGAACTCGAAGCTGTCCGACAACGATGTAGTCGGTTGGAGAACAGTGAAACGACCGTAAGCACAGCAGCTATGTGTAATCTGACCATGAACCGAACTGGAGGGAAGACTCAAGTTGGTTTTATTGCAGTGGGTCCTTGCTTGTGCAACAAGCAACCAATTATATGCAGATCTCCATCTGTGTACGAAACGCGGCGCGGACAACGATTTCGCTCAGCTTCAGCACACAAGGCAGGCTGGATAAGCGGCAGATGACATTTATTGTGTTTGGTAGCGTTGCCCAGGCATTGCCATGGCAGAAGTGAGATTGCTGGAAGACAAAGAGAAGAAGTGAGAAATGAGAGTGACCAGACGACTTGACGCCCAAACGGCACATTAGAAGTTGGCACAAACCACCGTTCAAGAGCTTCCTTCTGTAGTTCCTGTTGACCCCCCCCCCACCCCCCATCCCTAATAGCGACGCCAGCGGTTGTCTTCAGTTTCAGCACTCGCAGCAAGGGCGGACATGGATTTCCCATATCTTTTCCTCATCACATCACTTCTCAAATCTTTTCATCGGTCAGTTCAGCGCAGCTCACCACAACCATTAATTGCACTGCACCCACAACAACCCCATTTAAACGCAATCAATTCCCATTATCAAGAAGGTCGTGGTCCGGCCAGCCGTTCTCCAACCGTTCTTGAATACCGTATGCGAGCTCGAGAGCCCAGAAACTGCTGGTCCGCCGACTGGCCATCGCACTCACTTGAATTCCATCCTTGCCTCGGCCAAGAAAGGCTGAGCCGCCCAGAATACCCTTGTGCCAATAGCCCTCATAGTAGCGCTGGTTCTGTCAATGGAAGATCATGCCAGGTTCAGTGGCAATGAACTTTCAGGAACACAGCAGTGATCAAGTGACGAGGTATTTTACTTGTGACGTTCAGTACAGTCAGCGTAGATGTTGCTTTGGGCTCTTGGGCTCAGATGATTTTGTTATAATCCATCTTGTTAGCAGTTCAACACAAAGAACCTCCGCAACTGTGAATCAGACACCGAAAACCGCGCGGCGAACCTCTGTCTCAACTGGAGGAGCGTTGACGTTCCACCCCTTTGCATAGAAGCAGTTGTCGCAGTCTAGAAGGGAACAGAAGCACTTTTACCTGACCAGTGATTCACTAACTGACACGGTGGTTTCACAGATCGACATAGCGATTTCAAAACGCAGAACGTGCATTATGACGTTTGTGCAGACGAATTCTCTGAACTGTGTAGTGTGTATCATGAAAGGCTCACCGTGCAGAACTGCGTCTGGATTGTCTTGGGTGTACTGACTGGGCGTCAGCATGCTCCGAAGAGAACGCTCTGTCAAGATGTCTTGGTGCTTTTGGTTGAAGCCGTCCACAGCCATCTGCATGCATAAAGGCCATGTGGTTACAGCGAAGTTGTGTACAACTTACAGTACATGTACACACACATGGGATGGCACATTTCTATCTTTCTTATAATGGAACAAAGAAGAGTTGTCAGATGTATTTATTGGGTAAACCGGGGGGAGGGGGAGGAGGGAGGAGGACATAAGAGTTTGAGGACATGGCTAATGAACACTAGAATAGACTATTGGTACACGGAAAGGTCTTGTCAACACAACATTTCCCTTTCTTGGGTCACTGTCACCCTTTGTTAGCTGTGCAGTGCTTGGCTCGAAAACCAAGAATGGAAATTGTTGGGTAGGTTACCTAGATGAATACTTTGGAGTGTTGTGATATACCCAATGTGTCACGTATACTATTAGGTACTAGGAATTTCATGAGGTCCACAGCGCTGATCAGGAACCCTCCACCGGCCAACATGTGGCTATACTTTGGCCAGGAGTAGACATCGGCAAAATAGGCCCCATCTTGGTAGAAAAGGGCCGAATTTCCTCTTCGGTTGTCCCACAATCCTGTCTCAATGGCGACTCTGCCGCCGATGCCCGCAGGCTTGAAAACTAGCTCTTCCATGACTGTCTGGAGGGGTAGATGGGTCACCTTCTCGATCGCCAGATGCACAAGACTGCAAACGCGATTGTGATTCTTGTTGAGATGTAAAATTGTGAAAAAAATGTAAGCTTGGTAAAGACATACATGTTTCTGGTAACAGTGCGTACACGAACTGTCTTTTGAAAGAACGAAAATATCTCCAGTTTGCAGAAATTTCACAAGCATAGGCTACCTAGGTATATTCAATCTTTACGGACATCCACCTACGTTTACCAGAAATGCATTCTTCCATGTGCCGTCTTTCACTCTTGTACGCCCTCCTACTTATTGTCATTCAACATATAGGTATTGAAAATCATTATTGAGTGGAACGTACAAGTAGTTGAAGTCCGTGTAGTTCCAGAAGCTGTCCGGGGTGCCGGAGGGAGAAAAGTTCGTCAGGATGGAATCGGCGAACTCTGCGTCATTCAGGTTGTAGTTCTCAGGGATGTCGTAGACCACTTCAGTGGGGACTGCCCCACGCTCCCCCCGTGTGCTCCAACAGGTGACGCAGACGAAAGCCCAACACGTTGGGAGAGGTAAGGAGGCCGGCCGTAGCTGCAGGATTCAAAAGCGCGCAACTTTGAACAACTATATTGTCAACATGCAAATTGAACTGGAGCCGTCGTATTCCAAGAATGGATGAATCGACCCATTTGCATGAACAACGCATGAGCAGATTTGCATAACCACAGTGTTTGAAAATGGTGCTCTCTTCTCTGGTGTGCTTGAGGTTTTCACACAAGACAGAGTTAATTTCATTATTCGATATGATTGAGTATCTAACGTTTCTCCAAGTATTCCACCGGGTCCGACCCCCGGAGCGTCGAGTGAAGGCAACAGTCCCAACTGAGTGGTGTCTGTGCACGGTGGAAATCATGGTCTTGGACATGCTTCCAGTGTGGAACATGTCCCTGAATCTGATTGACTCCTTGATCAGCAGAGTCTCTGGAGCCATAGGCTGCGGCGGCCATGCTCTTCCCCTGCACAGGAATGGCGAGACTGAGGGGCTTGGGAGTTGCAGCCTTTTCAGTGACTTCAGATACCAATTCATCGATTATCTCTCAGGTCATTTTGTGTGAATCCCTCGCATTAGATCCGGGGGTAGTACGATTTGGGGATGGCGTCTTCTGTCTCCCAGAAGGGAGGACTGCCTGGGTAGGTTGGGGTCTCGCCGGTCCACAAGAGATAATACGCGATGGAGCCGTCCGGTTTTGGACGCATGCTGATGGATCTGGGCGAGTGATACCGAAAGCCTACAAGGTTGAGCGTGTAGTCTCATAGATACAGCGTAGTGCCCTTTACTCTGGTTACTAGTGTTTGAAATGAAATTTGGCACACGGCGCGTGAATTGTAGCGCCTTCGCAAAGATTACTAGTATCTCTCCAAGCGCAGCAACTGTCATTTGATACTCTTATTTTTAGTCTCGTGTTGGGGAAATGATATCTTAATCAAGCAATGTCCCAAAACATGAGTGTGATGTCTGCATGTAGCATCTGTGCAAAATTCACTACACACCTGTAGAGATCGCATCCTTTCCCCAAGTTCCTTAATCGAAGTCGAATTTGTAATAATGCTCTGGCGATTGTTTCTGTTGAGGCACCCAGATGCCAGCAGAGTAGGCAGGGTCGATTTGCCTGCGGCTGTCATACACCTGTAGTGAGTAGACATTTTATCACACCTTACAGTAGTCTCACCTATTGTACGTACTTGTGCACCTGAAACTTGACGGCGATGAATCCATCTCTCTTTTGTCTTACATCCATGCTTCTGCAGTCGTCGATTGGCGTCTGATGGGCGTATCTGCTTTTTCCAGGGCGGGGAGAGGTTGGTGTTGTGCCGAGACGCTGACGTGGCGTATTTCCCCTGAGGCTGCGTAAAAGTCCTGCCACGTCCACAATGTGGAATTTCCTAAAGGGTTCAGGGGAGTTTCGGGTGTGTCGAAACCGCACCGCCACTCGGCCTTGGGTGTTCTCGACGAATTTGCTTGCGAAGAAGCGCTCGCCCTTCCGAAGAGATGACCTGAAAGTTTGTCAAGCCAAGACGCTTATCGTTCAGTGTGAATGTTTTCCACAGCCTTGTTACTCGCTTTCACGACAGTACACACCCAACCCAGAAACCTGCCTTGCCCGACGACAAAAGTACAATGTTTCACGTTGCTGTCGACGACGCTCTCGTAACCCCTCTCTCTTTCTCTCGCAGTTGCGACCGCTCCCTCCCGCCCACTTAGCGCATTAGCAAATGATTGGTCAACGCGGGCCGCTCCTACAGAATTTTCTATGCGCACGTGCGCGCACTATTGTCCAGGTGATTATGGTTCGCCAGCCGCTAACAGCTTTTGCATGCAGCAAGCGCATATTCAAATTGGCATTTTGATTGTGCTGCCGTGCTTTCACAGAAACATTAGAAGATGACAATAAAGCAACACATTTGCGCCTATCATCTCACCAAGTACTGACTGGCCTACTATTTAGAACAACAACTTTCAGACATGCGAACTTGCCGAAGCTATTGCAGATTGCCCGCTGTTGATCTTTCGCGCAGAAAATTTCGCAGTCTGAAGGGTTTAAACGTTGGCGTGTACTTTTTCGCGACATCGAAAAAACTTTGAGTTGCCGGAAGACGACGCAAAATCCGCGAAAGTCTTATGCCCGCGAAGGTTTGATGTTTTACAATAACGACACTAGTGATGGTTAGTCTTGCTTGACTAATATCTTACAAATCACCAGTCAATCAACACTGAGTCTTTGTGAATCATCTGTCGTGTGAATGTCATTGTGTCGAACTCCGCCTCCAATCGAAGCACCTATCTGAATTATCTTCACGGCGCTCCCTCTTCGCCCACTAAATTCACATGCCCACTTACGCTTTCGGAACGGTCGCAAGCCGACCTGCTTTAAGATGGCCGGACTAACTCTCTTGCCTTCTCCCCCCCCGCCCCCCCCCCCCCCTCTTTTTTGGTCCTGTTACCGCGCCTTTGAATGGTGGGGGCCGCGTGTCGCAAGACGTATTACATAGTGTGAAAGGAAGCCCACGGTTTCGAATTCCTGTATGCCTTAGAACGTTCTGGTCAGAGCCGCGTATCGTCGGTGTAGGTCTGTACTTCCCAATGGTCATCTATTGCTTTGCAACTGACGACTGCCGATTTCTTCTCGCGCTCTGGTAAGACTTAGGTTCAAGAGCGTAAGAACGCAAAGGGCTTGTCTCCATCCACTAGCAACTTCTCAAAGTTGCCGCGCAGCATTCGGCCTGAATCGCACGCTTGTTGTCGCGACGCAATTCTTCTCTCGCTTCTTTCTTGCGTGCTTTCTTGTGCTCGTCTTCTTTCGCTTCTCCATTTTGGGCGGCTCTCGTTGACGAGAGAGAGAGAGAAATAATTTTGGTTAGAGTGGTGTGGAAGACTTACTGTGTATATATGCAACTTGGTGCTACGGAGTTTTAGGCGCCCTCCTTCGCAACAACAGCTCTGAAGATGGGAGAAGGAGGCTGTTGCGGTGGGGGGAGATATGGATATATGATGTGCAGCTCGGGACGTATTTTACTGCCTGCTCTCCCCTACATGTTGCGCTTCCGCCATTATGGTCGAATGAACTTCGTCTCTGTCTGGTAGTGCCACAAATTCGAGTTGTCGAGAAGACTATTCTGAATCTTGGTACCGTCTCTACCTTGCTAGCTTGAATATCACAGCCTGCGTGGTCACGGCACTGTTGTTGCTACAGGTGTTGATATGTAGCACTACTACATATAGGTAGGTATATGTACGTAGTCACCTTAACTTTTAACCGACCTCGTTTACTAGCCTCTTTACTTGACGACCTGAATGCGGACGGCGACGCGCTGTCCTATCTCAAATAGAAGCTACTTTATATGCACGCTTAGCCTTACGCGCGCCTTTCACCTGCCTCCCTTGCAGCTAAACAGCTTGGTCACTTTTAAATTTAAGCAGAGCTGCCTTTAGGACTCGTTTATTAATTCTTCTAACCCTCTGCCAATTTGTCGAAGAATATCTTATTTGACGCTGCCTTTTTGCGCTTACTCGGGATCTTTAATAGCAATCTGAAGCAGCGCATTTAGCACCTTAAATTTAACGACTGAGTGATAAGATTTTCTTGCATGCCCTCGCATCTTCTTTAGCTGCTCATGAGTGCTTAATTGAAAATCTCGACCAACGGTGGGCGGGGAAAATGAGGTCAATATAAATCGGCACTTCACATATATTTGGTACTTGCGCACATAAGCGGCACTTCTACATATAAATCGGTACTTGCACTTATTTGGTGCTTGCACATTATTTCGGTCTAGCACTTTATTTTTTAGTTAAACGCGTTCACACTGGGCAGCGGCGTTAAAATAACCGAATGCTTTTTTTGCGTATTCTAAAACTTTATTATTAATATTTTAAGCATGCCTCTTGTTTGTTTTTCTTTGGAAGAATATTTTCTTCAAAGGCTCTTGGCTCGCCCTGCGCCACATGCAAAGAGTGTGACGTCGGTCTGGCGGGTCGATGCTTAGGCTACGATGACGGTGACCGACTTCGCGCGAGCGCGCTGAAGTTGGTGGTCGCGCTAAGCCTGTTTCTGAGACCCGCAGGCGCGACGTCAACGGGCTTTTTGTGCAAATGTAAGTGGAATGCAACTCCCAATTCTTGTCTCTGCTTGGCTGGCTGTGCCCTTCCTGCTAGCGCTTGCGAAACCTTCCTTCGAAGACCGATTTTGCCTGGTGCCTGACTGGGAACAAAAGCGCTCATTTGCTGAAAAACACTCTGTTCGTGTGCCGGCGATTCTCTGTAAGCCGGGGAACAGACACGCTGCTGGCCGATTTATGTGAAAGTCAGATTTATATCGATGTACGGTTTATATGCGATTGTGCCGATTTATGTGTGATTGTGCCGATTTATAGTGGAACTGCTGGGTATTTGTGATAGTGCCGATTTATATGTGAGTCCCGTTTATATGTGCACCACCCAAATATATGTGATGAGTGCCGTTTTAAATGCGATCCATCCCGCCACCCGGTGGGCGCAATGCTTGACGCGATTTGCCTGTTTCCCCATGCTCCGCGATGCTATATTGCGCTATATTGAGGTCGAGTGATATATAGGCCTGGTCTCCCCTGGTGCTGTATCTGGGTTTATTGATCTGTCTGGCGTGATTGATTCTTTTCTTCCTTCCACACCCATTGCTGGTCATATTCTGACGCTACGAGATCTTTCTATTCATACGGAGGTGTGGGAAGGCCGTTGCTGTGTTACGAATTAAACAATCGAAGTACGTATCTCTATTCTGTGTCTCTGCGACGCTAGCAAACACTTCTTGCCATGCATTGTGATGGATGGTGAGTAATGTACGAGAAGATTGTTGATGTGCATTGGAAATCCAATCGGTAAACCTCTGTACGTCACCAAACTACTCGCTTGGCGATGCTACCGTTTGTAAGGTTCCAGAATCGAAGTCTGCGATGGAGTGCTACGGAACATCCATTTCGTCAAAGGCCGGCGCGGAAGTAGCTCATTTGTCGAAAGAGGTCCGAAGTAGAAATTTCGCCCGCTGAGGATATCACTACTCGCGAAACTGGCAAAAAGCCGATTTCTGTAAGCTCGAATACTGAGACTTAATCGCCGAGCAAGCCCGGACGAAAGTTGCTTTCGGCTCACTGTTCTCTCCTCAAAGGCTGCCCAAGAGCGGTCCCTCTGGATCGTTCGGATCGCACGGTTTGTCCTTCGCAATGCATTTTTCTCTCGCTTCTTTCGTTCGTGCGTTTCTTTTGGTTCTTGTCTTCTTTCGCTTCTCCATGTTGGGCGGCTCCTGCGTTGGTGAGAGAGAAATAACGTTGTTTGATTACGTGCTGCGCAAAACGCTTCCTCCCTTCGCAACCACGGGCGGTCAAGCGGAAGAATGGTATTGGAACGTAGATATGATAGATATGTAGCATTTGCACTGCCTGCTCGGTCCCCCGCCCCCCCCCCCCCGCCTCCCATTCGCTGCGCCCGCCGAGAACGAAAATGGTCTCGGGGAAGCGTCTCTCCTCCTTTGACTTGATCTTGTGCTTCCCTCTGCTTTTTTTGATATTGGTTGTTCTAGGGCCGACAGCTATACGACATACAGATTTAAAATCCTGTGTGTGATTGGTAGTGCCTCTTTATCCTTGTGGTACCTCTATTTCGCTATTCATTCCTTTCTTTGAAACCTCGTTTGCCTTCCGGTGCCGCATCGCTGAATACCTCGACTCGGCCGGGCAGGAGAGAGTGGTCTATAGTGAAGATGAGAAGTTGAGGCCATGGCGAGCTGTGTTTGTGCTAGAAATCCCTGCCCCTATCTCGGAAATAAAAAAGGCTTTGGCATGGCTAGAGGTTAAAAGAGAAATGATGTAGAGTCTGAAAAAGAAAGTGTAAAACCTCAATCCATTTGAAAGAAGGAAATTTTGAACCGAGCGCAATTTATCACACGCTTGAGAAATAAAAACTTCAAATTGGATTGTGACTTTCTTGATTTCGTCAGAAAGTACAGCTACTTGCACTATGGCGTCCGTGCGAATGGGTCTGGGATAGTTAAATTTGGTGAAGATCGTTGGATGTTGCGCTTTCTTTCTGCTGGGATGGGTTTATGGGAGGGGGTGGAGGAGAGACAAGATTTATGAGGCACTCGAGTAAGCTGATAAATGATCTTGCGCTGAAAAGCTGGTTAATGGATGGTTTGTTTTGAAGAGAAAAAAGGATTGTCGCGGAGAGGGTGAGCATATGTGAACATTTGTCGCTGCTTTCTTTTGTCTAAAAAAGTTGTCTTGGGTGTCTTTGATGTTTATGTGATAGCTTGGAAAAAGGAATCAAAGTAATGTAAGGATAGCTCCCGCTAATGGAAATGCTTCTAAAGTTTTGAAAAGCTCCCCAAGAGACTCAAGTCACTCTGTGTAACTGAACAATTCCTTATATATGTACGTTTGCTCCTATATGTAATAAATCTGAAAAGAAACATAAATTGAGAAAGATGAAAATTCTGAGAGATGCAGATGGGCCACTCAGCTAAAGGAAGTGGCCTTTGTCTGCCCGAATGAGAGACTCCTGAAGACTTTGTGATTGAAGACTAAAGAAACGCTGAAAGTGAGGTGGGTTTTATGCTGAAAGGATGATGTGTGCTGGGTGTGGGGTATTGGGCTAAAAAAGGTGGTGTCGGGATGCCTTGGTAGTAATGAGGAGCTGTGCGTCGTGAGGGACCGTCTGCTAAGCGTCTGGATCTATGAGAGCCTGAATGGCAAACTAAGCATGGCATGCTCTAGCAAGCCGGTGGGGTGTGTGTGTGTGTGTGTGTGTGTGTGTGTGTGTGTGTGTCGTCGTCGTCGTGTGTGTGTGTGTGTGTGTGTGTGTGTGTCGTCGTCGTCGTCGTGTGTGTGTGTGGGGGGTTGGGGTGTGGTGTGGGTGTGCGGTTGGCTGGTGTGGCGTCGGCCGTCTGTTCGCTCCACAAAAGGAGGAGGGTTGCGGGCCTTTTGCGTTGGTGTGACACAGCGCGTGGGCGGTTGTTGGTGTGGCGGCTGGGCGCGTGCGGTGCGCTTTTTGTGTGTTGGGTGCGGGGGAGGGCGGGGGGGTTGTGGGCTGGGTGGCTTGTGTGGGCTGTGCGTGGGGCTTTGCGGCGTGGCGGCGTGGCGTTTGGCTGGGGCGGGTGCTGGCGGGGTGCGCTGGGGGGGGGGGTGGGGGGGGGGGGGGGGGGGGGGGGCGGCGGCGCGCGCGCGCGGCGGCGCGCGCGCGCGCGCGCGCGCGCGGGGGGGGGGGGGGGAGAGGGGACTGGGCCTCTCTCCTGTAAAAACTTGGTTCCACGCTGGGGACGGCTCTGCCTGGCAGTAACGTGAACCGAGGTCACGCAACGCCCAGCACCACTTCTCGACACCTGGGGCCCCAGAGCTCTGGGGAGGAGCAAGAAGCAGGACC
Source organism: Linhomoeus sp. GSCO2_2 (assembly GCA_030248115.1). Lineage (NCBI taxonomy): Eukaryota > Metazoa > Nematoda > Chromadorea > Monhysterida > Linhomoeidae > Linhomoeus > Linhomoeus sp. GSCO2_2. The sequence continues at coordinate 11,095 of JASAMZ010009395.1, read as the reverse complement.
ATCGGAGGGACTTCACCCCTTGACCCGTCGCATCCTGCGACTGGTCCGGACTCAGCCGCCGAGGATTGCCGTGAAGGGAGAAGTCCCTTCACGGAAGCCTTTCACACGCGAGGGCGACCGAGCGAATGAGGCTTAATTGGTGGCGATGCCCCCCCAAGCCACGTCGCCAGGCTGGGACGATACTCCCCCTCCGCGAGATGGAACTGTGGGCGGCTCCGCCGTCGCTACAACAACAACAACAACAACGACGACGACGACGACGACGACGACGACGACGACGACGACGACGACGACGACGACGACGACGACGACGACGACGACGACGACGACGACGACGACGACGACGACGACGACGACGACGACGACGACGACGACGACTACATTTCTATGTTTCAGGTGTATCTCGCAAACGTTTTGGAGGCCGAGCGGCGTGTGCAGAGCATGCAAGTGATATACAACCCTGCAACAAAGGTGACCACGCAGGCTGTGATATTCACCAAGGAAGACGGACCAAGATACAGATATCTTCTCGACAAGGCGAATGTGGGCACTGAAGAGCAGTTGATCGACCGAGCCAGACAGCAACAGGAGCAGGGCTTCCTTCTGACGGAAATCCGGCCCGTGAGTGTACTGTAGTGAAAGCAGAGTAACAAGGCTGTGAAACATTCACACTGAACGATAAGCGTCTTGGCTTGACAAACTTTCAGGTAGTCTATTCGGAAGGGCGAGCGCTCTTCGCGAGCAAATACGTCGAGAACACCCAAGGCCGAGTGGCGGTGCGGTTTGGCACACCCGAAACTCCCCCTGAATCCTTGGGATTCCACATTGTGGACGTGGCAGGTTTCTACGCAGCCTCAGGGGAAATACGCCACGTCAGCGTCTGGCACAACACCAACCTCTACCCACCTGAAAGCAGATACGCCCATCAGACGCCAATCGACGACTGCAGAAGCATGGATGAAAGAAACAAGAGAGATGGATTCATCGCCGTCAAGTTTCAGGTGCACAAGTACGTACAATAGGTGAGACTACTGTAAGGTGTGATAAAATGTCTATGCACTACAGGTGTATGGCGGCCGAGGCAACGACCCTGCCTACTCTGCTGGCATCTGGGTGCCTAATAGAAACAATCGCCAGAGCATTATTACAGAGTCGACTTCGATTAAGGAACTTGGGGAAAGGATGCGATCTCTACAGGTGTGTAGTGAGTTTTGCACAGATGCTACATCAACATCACACTCATGTTTTGGGACATTGCTTGATTAAGATATCATTTCCCCAACACGAGACTAAAATAAAGTATCAAATGACAGTTGCTGCGCTTGGAGAGATCTGGTGATCTTTGCGAAGGCGCTACAATTCACGCGCCGTGTGCCAAATTTCATTTCAAACACTAGTAACCAGAGTAAAGGGCACTACGCTTGTATCAAGACTACACGCTGTTGTAGGCTTTCGGTGTCGCGCCCAGATCCATCAGCATGCGTCCAAAACCGGACGGCTCCATCGCGTATTATCTCTTGTGGACCGGCGAGAACCCAACCTACCCAGGCAGTCCTCCCTTCTGGGAGACGGAAGACGCCATCCCCAAATCGTACTACCCCGGATCTAATGAGGGATTCACACAAAATGACCTGAGAATAATCGATGAATTGGTATCTGAAGTCATGAAAAGGCTGCAACTCCCAGCCCTCAGTCTCGCCATTGCTGTGGGGGAAGAGCTGAAGGTCGCAGCAGCCTATGGCTACAGAGACTGGGTGAACAAGGAGTCAATCAGATTCGGGGACATGTTCCACACTGGAAGCGTGTCCAAGCCCATGATTTCCACCTGTGTGCACAGACTCACTGAGTTGGGACTGTTGCCTTCACTCGACGCTCCGGTGTTCGGACCCGGTGGAATACTTGGAGAAACGTGAGATACCGAATCATATCGAATAATGAAATTAACTCTGTCTTGTGTGAAAACCTCAAGCACACCAGAGAAGAGAGCACCATTTTCAAACACTGTGGTTATGCAAATCTGCTCATGCGTTGTTCATGCAAATGGGTCGATTCATCCATTCTTGGAATACGGCGGCCGCGTCAATTTGCATGTTGACAATACAAGTTGTTCAAAGTTGCGCGCTTTTGAATCCTGCAGCTACGGCCGGCCTCCCTACCCTCCCAACGTGTTGGGCATTCGTCTGCGTCACCTGTTGGAGCACACGGGGGGAGCGTGGGGCAGTCCCACTGAAGTGGTCTACGACATCCCTGAGAACTACAACCTGAATGACGCAGAGTTCGCCGATTCCATCCTGACGAACTTTTCTCCCTCCGGACCCCCGGACAGCTTCTGGAACTACACGGACTTCAACTACTTGTACGTTCCACTCAATAATGATTTTCAATACCTATATGTTGAATGACAATAAGTAGGAGGGCGTACAAGAGTGAAAGACGGCACATGGAAGAATGCATTTCTGGTAAACGTAGGTGGATGTCCGTAAAGATTGAATATACCTAGGTAGCCTATGCTTGTGAAATTTCTGCAAACTGGAGATATTTTCGTTCTTTCAAAAGACAGTTCGTGTACGCACTGTTACCAGAAACATGTATGTCTTTACCAAGCTTACATTTTTTTCACAATTTTACATCTCAACAAGAATCACAATCGCGTTTGCAGTCTTGTGCATCTGGCGATCGAGAAGGTGACCCATCTACCCCTCCAGACAGTCATGGAAGAGCTAGTTTTCAAGCCTGCGGGCATCGGCGGCAGAGTCGCCATTGAGACAGGATTGTGGGACAACCGAAGAGGAAATTCGGCCCTTTTCTACCAAGATGGGGCCTATTTTGCCGATGTCTACTCCTGGCCAAAGTATAGCCACATGTTGGCCGGTGGAGGGTTCCTGATCAGCGCTGTGGACCTCATGAAATTCCTAGTACCTAATAGTATACGTGACACATTGGGTATATCACAACACTCCAAAGTATTCATCTAGGTAACCTACCCAACAATTTCCATTCTTGGTTTTCGAGCCAAGCACTGCACAGCTAACAAAGGGTGACAGTGACCCAAGAAAGGGAAATGTTGTGTTGACAAGACCTTTCCGTGTACCAATAGTCTATTCTAGTGTTCATTAGCCATGTCCTCAAACTCTTATGTCCTCCTCCCTCCTCCCCCTCCCCCCGGTTTACCCAATAAATACATCTGACAACTCTTCTTTGTTCCATTATAAGAAAGATAGAAATGTGCCATCCCATGTGTGTGTACATGTACTGTAAGTTGTACACAACTTCGCTGTAACCACATGGCCTTTATGCATGCAGATGGCTGTGGACGGCTTCAACCAAAAGCACCAAGACATCTTGACAGAGCGTTCTCTTCGGAGCATGCTGACGCCCAGTCAGTACACCCAAGACAATCCAGACGCAGTTCTGCACGGTGAGCCTTTCATGATACACACTACACAGTTCAGAGAATTCGTCTGCACAAACGTCATAATGCACGTTCTGCGTTTTGAAATCGCTATGTCGATCTGTGAAACCACCGTGTCAGTTAGTGAATCACTGGTCAGGTAAAAGTGCTTCTGTTCCCTTCTAGACTGCGACAACTGCTTCTATGCAAAGGGGTGGAACGTCAACGCTCCTCCAGTTGAGACAGAGGTTCGCCGCGCGGTTTTCGGTGTCTGATTCACAGTTGCGGAGGTTCTTTGTGTTGAACTGCTAACAAGATGGATTATAACAAAATCATCTGAGCCCAAGAGCCCAAAGCAACATCTACGCTGACTGTACTGAACGTCACAAGTAAAATACCTCGTCACTTGATCACTGCTGTGTTCCTGAAAGTTCATTGCCACTGAACCTGGCATGATCTTCCATTGACAGAACCAGCGCTACTATGAGGGCTATTGGCACAAGGGTATTCTGGGCGGCTCAGCCTTTCTTGGCCGAGGCAAGGATGGAATTCAAGTGAGTGCGATGGCCAGTCGGCGGACCAGCAGTTTCTGGGCTCTCGAGCTCGCCTACCGTATTCAAGAACGGTTGGAGAACGGCTGGCCGGACCACGACCTACTTGATAATTGGAATTGATTGCTCCTAATTGGGTTGTTGTGGGTGCAGAGCAGTCAATGCTTGTGATGAGCTGCGCTGAACTGACCGATGAAAAGATTTGAGAAGTGATGTGATGAGGAAAAGATATGGGAAATCCATGTCCGCCCTTGCTGCGAGTGCTGAAACTGAAGACAACCGCTGGCGTCGCTATTAGGGATGGGGGGGGGGGGGGGGGGTCAACTGGAACTACAGAAGGAAGCTCTTGAACGGTGGTTTGTGCCAACTTCTAATGTGCCGTTTGGGCGTCAAGTCGTCTGGTCACTCTCATTTCTCACTTCTTCTCTTTGTCTTCCAGCAATCTCACTTCTGCCATGGCAATGCCTGGGCAACGCTACCAAACACAATAAATGTCATCTGCCGCTTATCCAGCCTGCCTTGTGTGCTGAAGCTGAGCGAAATCGTTGTCCGCGCCGCGTTTCGTACACAGATGGAGATCTGCATATAATTGGTTGCTTGTTGCACAAGCAAGGACCCACTGCAATAAAACCAACTTGAGTCTTCCCTCCAGTTCGGTTCATGGTCAGATTACACATAGCTGCTGTGCTTACGGTCGTTTCACTGTTCTCCAACCGACTACATCGTTGTCGGACAGCTTCGAGTTCGAAGACCCAAATTTACTTCACTTCTTTGGCACTGGTGGATTGGAATCTCATTGGAATCTCTAGCTGCTGCATCGCGAATTTATTGGCGGACAAGCTTTGAGGACAACCACAGGCCACAGTGGCAACGCATGGGCGCTGTTATCCAGAAACAATGAAGTAGCAACTACCGAACCTTCCTGCCACCCTCTAACGGTTGGGGACGTTGTTTCATACCCGCCTGAAGTGGCCTGCCCAAAACCTGAAACTGAGAAACTGGCTCCATTTTCGTTCGAATTGGTTTGGAGGTGCCCCTGAGCTATACAGTTTGACTGACCCGAATTGCATTGAGTGTGATGCGCCGTCCACTTTCAGTTGGGTGTCACCACCCAAGAAGATACTAAAGCCATTGCCAGACAACGGCCAATCACCCACGCACATTGGTCTATGCACGCTCCACTTCTACAAATGGGCCAATTAATGTTTCAACACCGTTAACACAATTCAACACAATTCTGCTGAATCGCAGCGCAAGCCGCAACAGCCACTGAACTGCTAGATTATCTATACCTAACGGCCCAGGAATTCCAGAGCAGCATATCAAACTTTCGGAAGCACGGGACAATGCTGCTGCAGAGTTTGCAAGACGCCTCATATCATAGGAGGGAAGGAAAGTGTGCATTCTGCCAGTCGAAGTGGTAAACAATCGGGCGCTCAACCATCTGGTTCAGCGTCAAGTTGTGTTGTCACTGGATTAACAGAGCGGCAGGTAACACCCACAGAGACTTCGGATGATTGGCTTCAAACTACGCTGGCTGCCCCTCGCTCCTGCCCGGTTGGCTTGATGACAAACTGTGAACTATGTCAATCGGCTACCAGTCGTGAGACAACGCTTGGAGGGTTGGAGCAAGGCTCCACTGCTTAACAACCGCGGTCATCCATTCATTTTCTTGTGACGGTAATGGAAACTTGGTTTTGGTTTGGACTGACTCTGTGTATCAATCTGCATCAGCGGCTAAAAGTTATTTCGACGTTGCAACAGTGTAACGTCCTCCCTAGAACCAACAACTCTACAGAACCTACCCTCCCGCCGTTTGGTGTGGAGCAGAATGTTCCACTCACAGGCCATAATCTATGTACAACTGATTGCTACATGAGTGTCTCTATATGTGTCATTATGTGACGTACATAGCATCGCCATCGACCTCCTCAGAGTTGTCTGTGGTTTGTCTCCACATGGCCTTCTGTAGAAAGGGGGCAAGGGGAACAGTACTGTTGGTGAGTGCATGTAAATGTAATAAAATCAGCTGTTCGAGTGCAGCACCTTAAACAAGCTTTGTCTAAAAACTGTGGCACCACGTTGGCATCAGTGTAAACTTGAGAGCGTGTGCGCGATAATGTGTACTGGATAGTGAAGTGCCGCTAGACATT
>JASAMZ010009395.1:0-2500 GCA_030248115.1 Linhomoeus sp. GSCO2_2 | reverse complement strand
AGGTAAATGATGCTATCACCGCGCGCTGCGGGGCACCGCGCGCTCGCTCCTTCACTCCCTCCCAGAAGAGACGCGAGTGACGTCACAACACCACGGGAGACCTAAGCCTGGCTATGTGGTGGATCTGCTGGATGGAGCGCGCAGCGATTTCGTCTCGGCAAAACGCCAACAGTACTGGCAACATGCGCTGGAACGTGAACGTACAACGGCCCATCTTTGCACCGAGCTGGAACAGACACGTGCTGAGCACGATAGGGAAGTAAGCACCGTGTTGGAAGCAGTGCCCAAACGCTGTCGAAAAGTCATGAACTTGTTGGCCCTAGCCAGACTTGTCCTGGCTGGCTAGTACACAGCGCTGTACCACAATTCTGGATGGGGTTTTCGGACCTTTCCTCCAAAACCAGCCTAACGCATCCGAAAAGGACCGAAACAGACGAAGAATCGCAAAAGTGGCGCGACATTCGACATTCCCGACTCCGAAAATACCTGAAACACCTCTGTGCCGGCGGTCCGCTCGCTCGTAGGTCGTTCATTGCGTGCTACGTGGCGTATTAGCTTGAGGCACACTCACACGCGCGGCGATTTCATCGCGACAACGACGGCCATGTACTGGCAAATGCTCAGTCGCGCGCACAAGGACGCATCTGTGCACCGAGCTGGAAAGAAGCGCGCTAATAGATGGCGCTTCTGAAACAGGCAAGGAGGCCGACTTCGCTAAGCACAGAAGGGCGACACCACCGCGCGGCATTTCAAAGCAACAATTATGGCGCTCGCCATCTCCAAGAGCGCTCGCAAGCACACAACCGGTGTCAAATGGCCCTAAACCTATTGGTCTGAACTTGTTTCGACGGTCCCGCTACACCTCAATACTACCCCGGGATTTCAAATTTTTGCCACAAACCCACCCTAAACCATCCGAAGAGGGTCGAAAGTGAACAGTAATCGCAAAACTAATGCGAAATTCGAACTCCCCGACCCCGAAAACCCCCGAACCAACTGTCAACTCGATTTTGAAAATTTCGGCCCGGGATTCAAAAATTCGACGCGGCCGGGTTACGGTAGCTCGAAAAACCGAAAAGTACGTTTCCGGACCAAATTTTAGCGTAGAATCGATTGGCGGTGTCCGTTTCCCGGTAGAACCACGCGTTTCGGCGAAAAAACCGGCCAAATCCCAAAATCCCCAAATTTGGTCCCGAACGGAAACCCATTGCCCCCGCCTAGCTCACGATCGGCTGGATGGATTTTGCCGGTTTCGGTCTTAAATGAAAGAGCGCATCCAGACGCCGGCCGGAAATTTTATCTCAGCCCGATCCGCCCAGTAAATCGCGAGATATGATTTTTTGAACGGCCGGAATCGGGTTCTCAAAATTTGAATCTACCGTAACCCGGCCGTGCCGCGTCCGAATTTTCCAATTTTTGATTTCCCAAGTCCGCCTCCCCAAGGGCTGCAACATATCCAAAAATGGTGAATTTTGATCAAGTGTAGCGAAAATGGCGGGGGACGGAATTATTTTTACTTAGTAAAAATTTGAATTTTTGAATTTTCAAAAAATTTTCCCACTACCGGAATTTTCTAGGTTTCTTTCCAGCCTGCGCATTCACTAGGGCTATCGAACGCAAAAAACCGCTTGCGAATCGGTTTAGTCTAGCGAAAGTTATGAGGGAGCACAAAGAACTTGTTCCCTACGGTTGCCTACTGCTCTCCGCCGACTTCGTCGGGGCGGAGTGCCAAAAAGCGTCTAAATGAGACGACGCCCTATTGAAAAGGGTATAAATGGGACGACGCCCTATTGAAAAGGGTATAAATGGGACGACGCCCTATTCTTTTGGGCTTAGTGCTCGATGCATCCACACAAAGATACGTTGAAACGAGTTGCTAAATACTTGGCAGCCTATGCCCGACACAACCATGTAAAGAAACTATAAAATTTCAGCTGTTTGAAATCGTTGAAATTTGGGAGTTTTGACAATACCCTTGAAAATATCCCTAATTTCGTTAATTATAAAATCTGAAACTATTTGATAAATACTTGGCAGACTATGCTCGACACATCCGTGAAAAGAAATTTTGAAATTTATGCTGTTTGAAATTGTCGAAATTTGTGGATTTTAGCAAAATCCTTAAAAATATCCTAAATTTCGTAAATTATATTCGCTGAAATTATTTGCTAAATACTTGACAGAGTATGGTCGACACATCCGTGCAAAGAAGTTTTTGCAATTTAAGCTGTTTGAATTTGTCAAAATTTGAGGATTTTGACAAAAACCTTGAAAATACCCCTAATTTCGTTAATTATAAAATCTGAAACTGTTTGATAAATACTTGGCAGACTATGCTCGACACATACGTGAAAAGAAATTTTGAAATTTATGCTGTTTGAAATTGTCGAAATTTGTGGATTTTAGCAAAATCCTTAAAAATATCCTAAATTTGGTTAATTATATTCGCTGAAACTATTTGCTAAATACTTGGCAGACTATGCTCGATACATCCGTGCAA
>JASAMZ010009394.1:0-11282 GCA_030248115.1 Linhomoeus sp. GSCO2_2 | reverse complement strand
TATATATCTCAGTCATTCGACCCTGTGCCCCTGCCAGTGCCTACATTTAGACTCTGGCACCAGCTCCCGTGCCTGTAAACACACAACAGACACTTACACCCGGCCAGCTTTTTGGACGAGTTTGCCCACATATTCTCTCCGACTTTTGGCTGGGTGGTTCCCAGGTGGGCGTTGAAGGAGACAAAGAAGCACAGTCATGCAACGTACACGCCAGCTGACATTTGTCCTCCGGCGGGCAGATGATAGACACGGTCGCGCGTGTAGAAGAGGGGCGCCGCGCGCGGTCAAACGGACGGGGGCGTCGAGCAGTATCAGAATCGGAGATCTCTAAGTAGAACTTTGTGCCACTGCTGTTTTTGAGTGAGCTTGTTTTATGTAGTAGAACTTGTTTAGGAACCGTAGAGAACACCCACAACGTCACACACAGTCATGTGTTAGGTCTTCTCCACTGCAGCTGTTTTCGAGTACAGTAACTTATTTTATGTAGCACTTGTTTACTGTACAAAACTCCCACAACGTCACACACAGTCATGTGTTAGGTCCCAGACGCGAGAGTAGTCGTCGACCTGCATAAGCTAAACAATCGTGCAAAGCGCGAGCACGAATTCCAACACCAACAAGCTCCGGTATTAAAAAGTTGAGTTTGTATTCTGACTGACATTGCAAAGAGTTGCGTTATTTCTGCAGAGAGTGCGAGAGTTCATCGCCCGCATGCTCCGCTTCATGAGCTCCCGCTTCGCAAGAGGGTATTATTGCATTAGCAATATTGATTTCGCCCGCGATTTGGCTTTTAGAGCAAGAATATCCCAGAACGCTTTTAAAAAGTGACAAAAACCTTGTAAAAGTTTTCGCAAACAAATAACAGAGCACAAAGAGCGAACTACGAGCAATCAAACCGTGTCGGACTTCTGCATGTAGCAAAGAGGGCGATCTTAGCGTTACAATCTCGAGAATGGCGTTTTCTGCGGTGCGTGCTTCGTTATTGAAAAATTTGTTGCTGCCGCATGCAAGAGCACGCCGAGAGCTTTCACCTGATATGTCGATTGCGGCTCTATGACATAACACGAGCGAGTTAGAGCCGTTTTGTGCTCTTGCACCTTCAGGTCACTAACTAGCGAAATTCAAACTTTTGAGTTTTCGACCAATAGGAGAACAAATAATACAGTGAGTCTGGCTGGAGCTATCCAAAAAGCTCAAGATCGTGTCTCTACGACGCAAGTTGAGCGCGCTAGAACGATCTTAGCGTAAGAATCGCAAGAATGGCGTTTTCCGCATTACGTGTTTGCGTAATTGAGCAAACTATTGTAGCCGCATGAAAGAACACGTCGACAGCTTTCACCTGGCGTGTCGATTGCCACTCTACGACGTGTCGACACGCCAGGTGAAAGCTTCTGGAGCGCTGTGTTTTTTCCAGGTTCCCGCGACTGCCGCGTCTACGGCGCCGAACCACTCGCCCAAGGGCGACCAAGGGCAGTCAAGCTTCCGACGATCTCTGCGTCCGCACTATGGGTTTTTGGCCGCGGAGCAGCCCACACCGGCCGGTCTGCTCCGCTTCCTACTCCTCAGAGCCGGCATTGAGCCGAACCCAGGGCCTATCTGGTACTGCTCCGTGTGCAAAGACATACTGAAGAACACCGTCCGACGCCGTTGTGAAATCTCAGTGGAGTGTATCTCCTGCCATGAGTGGCTCCATCTCAGCTGTTCGGGAGCCAAGACGGTCAAAGAGTGGCAAGCCCACACCCCAAATGTTGGCCCCTGCTGTGCAACGGCGAGGACGAATCCGCCCACTCCTCCGCCTCCCACTGCAGCTCCACCGGCCACTACCGCACCCAACAGTTTCAATCTCATCCAGTGGAACTGTAACGGTCTACAGGGCAAGATCCACGAACTCATAAGGCACATGGAGAGAAGCACAACTCTAGTGGCGGCCATCCAGGAGAGCAAGCTGAACGCCAGATCGAACCTCCCAGCGATCCCTGGATACACGGTCCTGAGGCGAGACAGAGACAGAGACCAGGGCGGTGGCCTGGCCTTCGTCGTCAACTCGGCCATTCAGTTCCGGCAGCTGCCAATTCCAGCAATACTGAACGATGGCCATATGGAATTACAAGCCATTGCCATCAGGTCAGGAGCAGAAGAAGTTGCGCTGGTGAACGTATACATTCCACCGGCAAGCAGCTGCGCCCCTGGCTACGTACCGGACCTGGCCCCACTACTAGGGGCCTTCGATGGCCTCATAGTTGGAGACTTCAACGCCCACCACGCCGACTGGCACTCCAACATCCAGGCCGACACGCGAGGAGTCAGTGTCGCCGACCAAATAGCCAGTTCAGACTATGGAGTCTTGAACGAGGACTCGCCCACCCGTTCTCCCTCCTCAGGCTCCACCAGCTCTCCAGATATATCCCTGGCATGCCCAACCTTATACAGCAGCGCCCAGTGGTCAGTATCTGTGAGCTTGGGATCAGATCATCTGCCGATCTCTATCACTCTGTGCGCCAGTGTGGAGAAGATTACAGCCGACAAACGGACCTTCATCAACTTTAAGAAAGCCAAATGGGAGGACTTCACCGCCTACTGTGAAGACCTGTTCGCCCAGCTAGCTCCCCCCGTCGACGCTGTCTCAGGGGAAAGGTTCTTCCGCAAAGTGGTGACGAACGCCGCGAGACGCTATATCCCGGCAGGTCGTATACCTACCTTGCGCCCAGAATTCCCAGCTGAAGCTGCAGCACTGGCAGACGAGAGGGACGCACTACGGGCCAGAGATCCAACATCCGACCGAATCAAATTACTGAATCAGGAGATCTCTGCCTTGGTGACTGGATACAGAAGATCCAAGTGGATGGATCATCTTGCAGAATTAAACCTGGGATCCGGGGTCCAGAGCCTGTGGCGCACCATTCGATCTCTGGCAAACCCCCAAGAAACCCCCACGCAAGAGCCCATCAGCTTTGGAGGGAATCCAGTCTCCAACTGCAGAAAGATAGCCGACCACTTCAACAAGCAGTTCACTCCAGGCCCAAGGAGGAGGCGCCCAAAAGAGGCCAGGCACGTCACCCGACGCCTTCAGGCAAAGAGTCGAGAGGCCCCCCTGCAATTCACTGCTGGAGAAGTGGCCGAGGCCATCAGGACCACCAAGACCTCAAAGGCGCTAGGCCCCGATGGGCTGGCTCCCCTCCACCTCAAACACCTGGGCCCCAATGCAATCGACTACTTGACCTCAGTCGTCAATTGGTCGATCAGAACTGCTATCATTCCCAGGAAGTGGAAGATCGGGCGGATCATCCCCCTCCTAAAACCAGGAAAACCACGGGATCAGGGCAATTCCTACAGACCAATATCACTGCTGTCTCCTGTGGCGAAACTGCTGGAACGCCTTCTCCTCCCTGCCATCACAGCAGGGCTCCCAGTGGCCAAACACCAACACGGCTTCAGGAAAGGTCATTCCACCACCACAGCACTGCAGGAGTTGAACTCTGCCATCTTCCAAGGTCTGAATCAAAAGAAACCAGCCAGCCGTACAGTGGTCGTCGCCTTAGATCTCTCAAAGGCGTTCGATACAGTGGACCACCATCTGCTACTCGCTGATGTCCTGGCTTCCAATCTGCCCCGCTGCGTAAAGCGCTGGATGAGCTCTTACCTGCGAGGGCGCCAGACCTTTGTGGAATATCGCTCCAACAAGTCCAAATGTCGCGTCATGAGAGCCGGCGTCCCACAGGGAGGTGTGCTATCGCCGGTACTGTTCAACGCCTATATGGCTGGCCTACCTCTGCCCCCACCAGGCGTCTCAGTGGTCTCATACGCCGACGATATCACCATCTGGAGCTCCGGTCCAATCATCCCGCCCATCTGCAACAGGATAAACGCTTATCTGACCACCATCCACAATTGGCTGGACGAGCGGCAACTTCTACTCTCCATAGAGAAGTCCACAGCCACCCTGTTCACTAGCCACAATGTGGAACCCAGACAGACCCTGCCCATCTCCATTAACGGGGTCGCCGTCCCAACCGTCACTCGACCAAAAATCTTGGGTGTTGTCTACGACAGCATGGCCAAGTTCCACGCGCACGCCGAATACCTGGCGAAGAAGGTCAGAAGCAGCAACAACATCCTAAAAGCCCTAGCAGGGTCCACCTGGGGCAAGGACAAGGAACTACTAGCCACCACTTACAAAGCAGTAGGCCGCTCTGTGCTGTCATATGCAGCGCCCATCTGGTCCCCAAACCTGAGCGCCACACGTTGGAAGGAGCTACAGACGTGCCAAAACCAGGCGCTGCGTACTATAACCGGCTGCACCCAAATGGCACATACGCACCACCTCCACGAAGAAACGGCCATTCTGCCAGTTGCTGACCACAACAGGATGCTCTGTCGCCAGTTCGCGCTCAGCTGTCACCTGGATCAGCATCCCAACCATCACCAGTTGGGACTAGACACGCCGCCCAGGTCCATCCACAAATCTCTCCTTACGGAATTCTCCGTAGGAGAATTGGTGCCTCCCGATGGCCTCTCCGGCGACGGCTACAAAACTGGCCTGCAGCAACTACACACGGTCGCAGTCAGCGACGCCATTGGAGCCTATAGGCCAAACAGAGTCCTGGGCCGACGACCTCCTGCAATTTCACCAGCAGAGAGGCAGCTTCCAAGACGCACCAGAGCGTCACTATCCCAACTACGCTCCGGGTTCAGTTGCATGCTGCGCAGTTACCGGTCACGAATCGAGGATGGTGTCACTGATGACTGCCCACTTTGTGGGACCAGTCCACATGACACCAAACACCTCTTCGATTGCCCCGCTAAGGCCACGACGCTGACCGTGGAGTCCCTGTGGACCGACCCTAAGGAAGCGGCTATCTTCCTTGGCCTACCGACCCAAACTGGTGCCCCTGACGCAGAGTGACTCGGCTACAACAACAACAACATTAAGTCACTTCACATAAACTACCTACCTACCTCTACATTTAGGAGGAGAGAGACCAACCGAATGTGTCGTCACTGGATCTGTCAGTGGGGCGTCCCAGCTGTCCAAATTCATTTGACCCGCTACTGTAGACAACACCGTTCTAAAGCAAGTCCTAGGCCAACAAAGTGGTCTCAGAAGTGCGTCGAAAGAAACCGCGTCAACCGACCGAAGTTCTGAGCAGCGTGTGGGCGGCCCCACAAGCCAGTTCAGCCACCGTCTCCCCTTCCTCCACATTCTCCAGAGCCACTCTTAGAGGCTGGAAGGTGGAGGACACTTCCTCCTCCTCCACAGCGCCTTCCTCACACGGACCACTGGGAGTAGCAGTCGGCAGCAGTCTGCCCAGCTGTCCGTCGCTCGACCTACCGAAACCATAGACTGGCCTCACCACTCCGCCGACTTTGGGTCTTTTGTTCGCGCCCTTCTCCTCCGCCTCTTCTGTTTTCTCCGTCTCACTGGCAGCAGCCGACGACGACTGCTGCTGCTGCTCATCGGCCGAAGACATGCTCTTGATTCTTGAATGGACGTTTCATCCACTGCTCGGCTTGGTCAACTTCTAGCCCTGTAGGCGATGACGATCGCGAATGACAGATCTCTAGGTTTCTCAATTCTCAGATTCTCAAACAACGGAAAGTTCTAGAGTAAAGATCTAGAATCGCCCAGTATGTTGTATCCAAATTGGGTGTATCATCCTGCCGAACAGGCAATTCGTGTTGAAATAACATCACAAACATCGGTTTTTGGCACTCCGCTTTGCAAAAGCAGGAGTGCTATAGGGGGCGTCGGATTGAACAGAATCATCTTAACAACTTTTCTCGCGCTACACAAATCGGATCGCCAAGCGGTTTTTTGCGTTAGATAGGTTGAGTCGACGCGCTGCGTGGACAAGAAACTAGAAAATTCCGGTAGTGGAAGAATTTTGCGAAAATTCAAAAATTCAAATTTTTACTAAGTAAAAAAAAAACAATACGCCATAACTTTCGCAAAAGTGGCTCGAATTTGATGATTTTTGGATATGTTGTAGCCCCCTGGATGCTCTTCAGAGCAAAACCGGAACGGGCTCCCTAGGTGGTCCGACGCGGGAGTACGGTAGAAAATTTGAATTTTCAAAAATTTTCCCGACATTTAAAAAATCAGAACTCGAATTTGCGACGGCGGATCCTCGCCAAGTTTTAACTTGTCCGAGAACATTATATTACCTTTCATTCGAGACCAAAACCGGCGAGATTGCTTTTGCCGTTCTTCAGATACGCGGTGCCAAAAGTGCCGGGTCCCGAGCGGAAAATTCCGATTTTCGACTTTGCGCGAACTTTTCGGTTCGAAAGCGCGCCTTTAGCGGTAAATTGATAATCGCAATGTGTTCTGCGTCAAAAGATGGTCTAGATGAAGTGTCTTGACCATTTTAAGGTCCCTACCCCGGCCGCGCCGAATTTTTTGAATCCCGGGGTCAAATTTTCGAAATTGAGTTTTCACTTGTTTCTGGGGGTTTTGACGACGCTGAACACGAATCTAATTTTTGTTTTGGGATTTTGGACGCCTTTACCCTGATTTCGGTGCCCGGGCGACCAAAAATTGGGTCCCGGGGTGGAAATTTCAAAATTGAGTTGACAGTTGTTTCTGGGCTTTCTTACGCCGCAGAACACGAATCCGGCGTTTGTTTTGCGATTAGCGGTGCATTTACGCTGCTTTCGGCGTCAGAGAACACACCCAAAACATGTCCAAATTTGTTCAAACTTTTCCAAATTTGTCCAAACATGTTCAAACTTGTCCAATCATGTTCAAACTTGTCCAACACATTCAAACACGGCCAAACGTGTTGGAACATTTTCGTTGACACTGAACACGAATCCGACGTTTGTTTCCGTGAAGGCTTATGACCGAGTAGTGAGACGAGCGACCAGTCTGCTTTGCTTCGGAACAAGCGGAGTGCCACCCTGAAGGTCCCCTTCAGCGTTAAACTAGTCACCTGTCAGGGTGGTCGTTGCATCAACCAACCCGGGTTGCTGTATTCCACGGCTACGGCCGCGGCTACGGCAATCTTCTGTATTCCACGGCTACGGCAAAAAACTGTATTCCACGGCTATATACAGTGCCACACGGCTATGAATGTGAAGGTTTGTCGAGCGAAAGCGTAGCCGATGCGCCGTACAACGGCCTAGCGGACGTCGCAGTGGCGAGGGCAGAGAAACTTTCGCTAGGGGCAACGGATTTTGAAGCGGTTTGTTGCGTTCGATGTGTAAATGCGCAGCTCGCTTGCCATATGTGAAAATTCCGGTAATGGAATTTTTTTGGAAAGTCATTTTTTGGACTTTCCTCAGTTAACGTTATATTTACCACCGGAACATTAGGCAGATCTATTTCATCCGATCGGCGGATGTTTGCGATTTCGCGATCCGCCAGGCCGATTCGGCCCAAATTTTGACACGTTTTCGGGTTTGGGATACCGATCACATATCAGAAGAGAAATTTCAAAGATTCCTTTGCGTTCGTGAGTTATTGGGCTTCGGACAATTTTGACGTTGCGTGGCAGTCCAACGCGACGTCGTACGACGTTGGTGTATTTGAATAAAGTATTTGACTTTGTGCCCTTTATCTACACACCAAATTGCCATCTGCACCGACGTTACCTCTTGGTAGAGCCGAACGGCGCGGCATCGAGGCAAATTGGCCCAGAGACGTTTAAAATTGCGCCTATGCTAATTTGACAGGGTACGATTCCATTGGAATGCTTGGAATGTACGCCTAATTGCCCATGGAGCGAGCGACGCCAAAACCGACGCTAGACGGCAATTATCCAGGCGTCGTCATGCCACTCCTTTGTTTGCTACACAAAGGAGGCGGTCTCTATAAAAGGGGGAAGGGATTCAGGCTCTTTCTCTCAGAGGAGTGAACCCTTGACTGACGGACTTGTCAAGAAGGAAGAAGCCAG
This sequence comes from Linhomoeus sp. GSCO2_2, assembly GCA_030248115.1. Lineage (NCBI taxonomy): Eukaryota > Metazoa > Nematoda > Chromadorea > Monhysterida > Linhomoeidae > Linhomoeus > Linhomoeus sp. GSCO2_2. The sequence goes on along the minus strand of JASAMZ010009394.1, from coordinate 3,390 downwards.
GACGGCTGTTTCCGGAGTAAAGGTCCCCAAGCCCGGTCCGGAACCCCTAGCCCTTAGGGATTGCGGTTACAGCGTGTGGGAACGTAGGTCCTCTTCCGCGGCTGTGTTAGTACGAACTATCCCGTTTCCACTGCAAAAGTGGGGAGAGTCGTACACTGTAACGCCTGCAGAACAGCGACCAGCGGAAGTCAATCAGGCGAGAATACTGCTTGAGTTTATACTAGAACACAACTACTCAGTAACAGCGGCCTGTTACGGTCGGCTGCTCGCCTCCGAACGAGTGGTGTTGTAAGGAGAACTCTGGTGCAGGAGTCTGTTAGCTGCTATCGTCGGGCGATCGATCCTAGTTCCTAGGGAAGTGGAGAGTCCTAGCCACTGATACGCCCTTGCATTGGTGACCCGGAGTTTTGGAATTTTTTTTTCGTTTTGTTTTTGTTGGTGCGGGTTTTTTGTTTTTTTCGGTCACTTGCATTGGTGACCCGGCCTATTTTATTTTGGTCGCCAACTGCAGTGGGTCAGTTGAATCGGTTTTACTGGCGGCGGATTTTGATCCGGCGATTGTTACTTTCGGGCGTCGCTTATACGGCACCGAGAGAAGAGTTTTGTCGCCGATATTCTGCCAAACAAGCGGGGTTCTAACTCCGCTGACTGATTTTGAGTCACTGCGTTGGTGGGCTGAAGTTTGTACATTGCTATTTTGGGTCGTACAGTTACGCGGCCCAGACGGCGATTGTTTTGCGCCTTCTGATTGCGTCAGTTCTCCATTGCGCCGATTCCGGCAAGGGTCGGAAGGCGCTACACCTGGTGTTCGGTTGTCTGCTATCTCAGGCGTGGCTTAGACCTCACTGGGAGCAGTAGACAAAGCCGGGCATTTCTCGCCAAACAGGCGGAGTTTGAGAGAGCCCTGTGCGACGGGGCGTGAGTTCTCGCTCCGCGGAGTAAAGTCGAGCTCCGTGTGGCACGGGGCGTGAGTGCTTGCTCTACGGCGATTCTCCTAAGTGCAGCGAACGTGCGCGATCTGAGTGATTGCGTGACGTGGAGGGCTGTACTGCTAGCTCGAAAGGTGGCGTTTGACCGAGCGCCGTGAAACAGTGTCAGAATGTCGTCGAATGGCGGCAGAAGTTCAGTTGCGCGTGGCAGGCACTCGCCGGCCGTAAATCAGAACGGCGGGGCGCCGCCGCCGCAATCCAATTCACGCCCGTCCTCAGCCCTTCAAAAGGGGCACCCGGATGCGTTGACTTGCAAGTTCGTGGGTGGGAATCAGATCCCACAAACAATACCGAGTGGTATTGTGAAGCGACTGGTTGACAAATACCCGGAGATCGCTCAGAAAGGGGCGACGGCGATAAAGCGTGCGTTGCAGAACATACCGATGCTGCCAGAGGAGCAGCAGTACACTGATAAAGTGCTGGACGTGTTTCGGGACATGCCGGCAGTGAGTATGGATAATATGCCGACAGACATAGCGGACGTGGAAGGCAGAATGAGAGATGCTCATGTGAAGCATTTCTTTGAGTACTATTGGAATACTGCCAATTGGAGCACAATGCTGCCTACGTTCCGCTTGAGACGGAAGTTACTGGAGCATACAGTGACGTTCCTACAAAGGTCCGACTTTCTTTATTCGCCGGACATGGATTTCCTCGACAATTTTCGTGAGGAATGGGAACGGAGAGCGAATGAGTTTTTGGCAAAGTACGCCGATCGAACGGTAGACAGGCCGTATATTACGACTGTCGATCCGACTTCGATTCCCACGGAGTTGTTGCAAGGTGATCCAGGATACATCCAGAGATGTCTGGATGAGCACCCAGTCAGAGATGAAGTACGTGTAATCTCTCTGGACGGTGCGGTGATGAGAGTTGCACTGCGGAATGGCTGTTACATGTACACGGAGGCGGACCATGGGCCCACTCCGGAGGAAATACAGATGCTGAGTAATAGCCGGGCCGCGTCAAGGCAGGACGCGCCGCCGGCGGCAGGATTGCGATCTGGAGGCGGCAGTAGGGCCACTTCAGTGAACAATTTAGCAGCTCCGTCGCCGGTTAGAAGTCGAACGGCTTCAGAGAACGATCTGGCTCAGTTACAAAATCAACAGGGAGGCAGCGGTAGAGCTACTCCTACAGGTACACCAACCCCAGATAACGGAGGCGGCGGCAGAGCCACTTCGAGACCTGGTGTGGTGATAGAGCCAGCTGAAGCTGATGATAGCCAAAAGAGATTAGAAGCTGCTGAGGAAGAAGTAGCTAAGATGAAGTCGGAAATGGACGTGTTGCGGCGCGAACTCACGATTGCGCGCAACCAGCAGACCCATTCTGGGCGTTCGTCAGGACACCAGAGTGCGTCCGCTGGGGGAGCGAGTCTGCGCTCTCAGAAGTCTGATAAAGGACAGACTGACAAAGAGGTGTCGGCCGGTGGCGTTACTGAGGGTAACACGCTAGCGCCGTCACCCAAGAATAAGGTCAAATATATCAAAATTCGTGAAGACGAGCTTCAAAAGCAAATACGGCAGAATATGACCCAAGTTCTGCAAGAGGGGTGGTATAACCAGCCCACGTGTGGAGGCAATATACGTAGCATGCCGCAAGTGCTGCGGGAATTCAGTAGTGGAGCTATGGCACGTCAGGCGGCCACTCCGGTCACTGGCTATTCGACGTTGAACCCGAAGTTGTTAACGAGAGCGGCGCTTAACCAGGCAGTCGCTGATGATAGCTACTACTGGAACCCCCGTGATGCCTATCTTCCAACTCTGTTCACGGAGGAACGGGAGATAAATGAGCGGTACCCACAGGAAGACGATGGCGTCACAGGCCATAAGGCGCTGGCCATTGGTGACAAACGTCAGCCAAATAAGTTCTCGGGTGATACCAATGAGCGGACGTACGAAGATTTCGTGCGAGAGGTTATGTTGCACTTTTTCCAAATTAATTTGAGTCCGCTGCATTGGACGGAGATGTTTCATTCACTGCTAAAGGGGCAGGCGAATGAGTACATGCATACGGTCCGAGACGATTATCAGAAGCTCTGTTTTCAGAGAGCTGTCATTGAGTTGGGCAAGATGCTCAATCCGTTGCCAACGGGAGATGATATCCAAATGGAGTTGACGTCATTGATGTGGGATGGTACCTATAACGGCCTAGATACGCTGGAAAGGCAGATCCGGCAGTGCATTCGGCGTATGCCGGAAGCGCGGACGGGAATAAGCACCTGTGAGGAGCAGGGCGCTGCCACATTCCTGAGCCGCCTTCCGCCTCGGTGGCGCGAAGATATTCGGCGCAATTCTAGAGTGCACCACGTGCGGTCGTACGCACAAATGGCTAGGGAGAAGTTCAAAGAGGTCAACCGTGATTTGGAACAAGAGTACATAAGTAAGACGACTAAAGAGGGCCT
>JASAMZ010009393.1:0-27083 GCA_030248115.1 Linhomoeus sp. GSCO2_2 | reverse complement strand
ATATTTATTTTTTCGCCCGCCCTCAGGCGGGCGACACCCTAGGAGAGCTCGGCGTGCGTGCGTACGTACGTACGTACGTACGTCCGTCCGTCCGTAACGCTCTCAGATCTCGGCGTTGGAAAGTCGTAGAGCGGAGATCTTGGGCTCTACTGATAGATCTCGACTCACTGATCATTCAGCTAAGAGGTTTCGAAATTCAAAAGTTTGAATTGCGCGCGCTACAGTAACCCGAAGGTCAAAACGCAAAACGGTTCTAGCTCGCTCGTCTTACGTCGTACAGCGGCAATCGACACGTCAGGTGAAAGCTCTCGACGTGTTCTTTCATGTGGCTACAAAAGTCTGCTCAATTACGCAAACACGCAACGGGAAAACGCCATTTTCGGCATTTTGACAGTAAAATCGCCCTAACGCGCTCAACTTGCGTCGTAGAGAGACGATCTTGAGCTTTTTGGATAGCTCCCGACTCACTGATTATTTGTTCTCCTATTGGTCGAAACTCAAAAGTTTGAATTTCGCGAGTTACAGTAGCTCGGAGGTGCAAAAGCACAAAACGGCTCTAACTCGCTCGTCTTACATCGTAGAGTGGCAATCGACACGACAGGTGAAAGCTCTCGACGTGTTCTTTCATGCGGCTGCAAAAGTTTGCTCAATTACGCAGACACGCACCGCGGAAAACGCCATTCTCGCGATTTTGACGCTAAGATCGTTCTAATGGGCTCAACTTGCGTCGTAGAGAGACGATCTCGAGCTTTTTGGATAGCTCCCGACTCACTGATTATTTGTTCTCCTATTGGTCGAAACTCAAAAGTTTGAATTTCGCGAGTTACAGTAACTCAAAAGTGCAAAAGCACAAAATGGCTCTAACTCGCTCGTCTTACGTCATAGAGCCGCAATCGACATATCAGGTGAAAGCTCTCGGCGTGCTCTTTTACGCGGCAGCAACAAATTTTTTTTGATAACGCAAACACGCACCGCAGAAAACGCCATTCTCGAGATGTTAACGCTAAAATCGCTCTTTGCTACATGCAGAAGTGCGACACGGTTTGATTGCTCTTAGTGCGCTCTTTTGTGCTCTGTCAATTGCTTGCCAAAACTTTTACAAGTTTTTGTCACTTTTTTAAAAGCGTTGCTTGAAAGAGGGATGTTCTTGCTCTAAAAGCCAAATTGCGGGCGAAATCAATATTGCTATGCAATACCCTCTTGCGAAGCGGGGGCTCATGAAGCGGAGCATGCGGGCGATGAACTCTCGCACTCTCTGCAGAAAGAACGCAACTCTTTGCAATGTCAGTCAGAATACAAACTCAACTTTTTAATACCGGAGCTTGTTCAGGCAGTACTAAACGGAATTGGATGCAATTTGGTACACTGAAGGACTTTATTATTTGGTGAAAATCGGCTCCGTGTAGCTAAAGTTACAGGCGCAAAAATGATCGCGGCGTGTTTCTTCGCAGCGCGAGATCACGCTCTGACGTCCTTCAACAGGATGTCGTCAAGTCACCCTCCCACCGATGGTTGCGCGCATACAGCACAAGCCCCCAGAGTGCCCCGCGCTCGTTCAGGAGTCCCTGCAAACGCGTCCTAAATTGTCTTACTCGTTTTCTGCGTGCATCCAATTGTCCCACGCTCGTTCAAGAGCTCCTGCAAACGTGTCCCAAAATTGTCTCCCATCGGGCGATACTCAAAAGTTTGAATTTCGCGAGTTACAGTAACTCGAAGGTGCAAAAGCACAAAACGATCTTGCGGCAGCAATAACGTTTTTCAATATTGCAAGCACGCACCGCAGAAAACGCCGTTCTCGAGATTTTAACACTAAGATCGCTCTTTGCTACATGGACAGAAGTGCGACACAGTCTGATTGCTCGTGGTGCGCCCTTTTGTGCTCTGTCAAATGTTTGCCACTACTTTTACAAGGTTTTGTCACTTCTTTTAAAGCGTTGCTTGAACGAGGGATGTTCTTGCTCTAAAAGCCAAATCGCGGGCGACTTCAATATTGCTATGGATTATGGAATACCCTCCTGCGAAGGGGGAGCTCGTGAACCGGACCAATACGGGTTTACGAGCTCTCGCACTCTAGCAGAAAGAACGCAACTCTTTGCAATGTCAGTCAGAATACAAACTCAACTTTTAATACCGGAGCTTGTTGCCCAAAGTTTGTTGATCAAGCGGCACCCATACGGTCGGTCAAGCAGTGCAACACAAACGTATGCACGAACATACGCACGCACGCCGAGCTCTTGATAGGGTTCGCTCGGCCGACGCCGATCAAAACAAGCTGTGTGTGTAAAAAGTTCAACCTATACTTTGTGTCTGTCAAACTTTGGTGAACGGTATAGCGAACTTTGTACACATCGTTGGCCGCATCTGGAGAAAGTGTCTTGAAAACGTGTACGTTAATATCAAGTGCAGCTATCCCCACGATACGGTTGTCTGTACAGCTGATCTGAAGCTCAGTGATATCGCCGCGTCGCGATATGTTATTGGCATGATACGACGCCGTTTATCTGATGTTTCCTACCTGTGTGAAAACGTCACATCCAACAAAAAAACTTGCCAAAAGTTTGGTGCGGTTGTTCATCATATCTAATTCCTTTTGGCGTACAGCATTTCTATTTTCGCGTACGCATTCATCAATAAGCAGCTGCTTTGGCCATTAGACGAAAATGTCGCTCCTGGAATTTTTTAAATTTTAATGCTAAATATCTCAAAATTGCAGTTTATTGAAACTGCAAAACTATGTCACAAATTCTTGTTAGCATACGACCTTATCATTTCTGCATTCATATTTGTCAATAAATGACGTTCTATTTTTGTCAGTTTATTGAATTTTGATAAATATTCGCGTATTTCTATCAAATTTCACATTTGCATAAATTTTCTTTTGCAAAAGCCAAATTGCGGGCGAAATCAATATTGCTATGCAATACCCTCTTGCGAAGCGGGGGCTCATGAAGCGGAGCATGCGGGCGATGAACTCTCGCACTCTCTGCAGAAAGAACGCAACTCTTTGCAATGTCAGTCAGAATACAAACTCAACTTTTTAATACCGGAGCTTGTTCAGGCAGTACTAAACGGAATTGGATGCAATTTGGTACACTGAAGGACTTTATTATTTGGTGAAAATCGGCTCCGTGTAGCTAAAGTTACAGGCGCAAAAATGATCGCGGCGTGTTTCTTCGCAGCGCGAGATCACGCTCTGACGTCCTTCAACAGGATGTCGTCAAGTCACCCTCCCACCGATGGTTGCGCGCATACAGCACAAGCCCCCAGAGTGCCCCGCGCTCGTTCAGGAGTCCCTGCAAACGCGTCCTAAATTGTCTTACTCGTTTTCTGCGTGCATCCAATTGTCCCACGCTCGTTCAAGAGCTCCTGCAAACGTGTCCCAAAATTGTCTCCCATCGGGCGATACTCAAAAGTTTGAATTTCGCGAGTTACAGTAACTCGAAGGTGCAAAAGCACAAAACGATCTTGCGGCAGCAATAACGTTTTTCAATATTGCAAGCACGCACCGCAGAAAACGCCGTTCTCGAGATTTTAACACTAAGATCGCTCTTTGCTACATGGACAGAAGTGCGACACAGTCTGATTGCTCGTGGTGCGCCCTTTTGTGCTCTGTCAAATGTTTGCCACTACTTTTACAAGGTTTTGTCACTTCTTTTAAAGCGTTGCTTGAACGAGGGATGTTCTTGCTCTAAAAGCCAAATCGCGGGCGACTTCAATATTGCTATGGATTATGGAATACCCTCCTGCGAAGGGGGAGCTCGTGAACCGGACCAATACGGGTTTACGAGCTCTCGCACTCTCAGCAGAAAGAACGCAACTCTTTGCAATGTCAGTCAGAATACAAACTCAACTTTTTAATACCGGAGCTTGTTGCCCAAAGTTTGTTGATCAAGCGGCACCCATACGGTCGGTCAAGCAGTGCAACACAAACGTATGCACGAACATACGCACGCACGCCGAGCTCTTGATAGGGTTCGCTCGGCCGACGCCGATCAAAACAAGCTGTGTGTGTAAAAAGTTCAACCTATACTTTGTGTCTGTCAAACTTTGGTGAACGGTATAGCGAACTTTGTACACATCGTTGGCCGCATCTGGAGAAAGTGTCTTGAAAACGTGTACGTTAATATCAAGTGCAGCTATCCCCACGATACGGTTGTCTGTACAGCTGATCTGAAGCTCAGTGATATCGCCGCGTCGCGATATGTTATTGGCATGATACGACGCCGTTTATCTGATGTTTCCTACCTGTGTGAAAACGTCACATCCAACAAAAAAACTTGCCAAAAGTTTGGTGCGGTTGTTCATCATATCTAATTCCTTTTGGCGTACAGCATTTCTATTTTCGCGTACGCATTCATCAATAAGCAGCTGCTTTGGCCATTAGACGAAAATGTCGCTCCTGGAATTTTTTAAATTTTAATGCTAAATATCTCAAAATTGCAGTTTATTGAAACTGCAAAACTATGTCACAAATTCTTGTTAGCATACGACCTTATCATTTCTGCATTCATATTTGTCAATAAATGACGTTCTATTTTTGTCAGTTTATTGAATTTTGATAAATATTCGCGTATTTCTATCAAATTTCACATTTGCATAAATTTTCTTTTGTGCTACAAATTATACGCTGTCTATGCCCTTTCCACTTCTGAAGAAATTTTGCCGCTAGTCCATCAGACGAAAATGCCGATTTTGAAATTTTGAAGTTCTATTTCTAAATATCTCAAAATTGCAATTTATTAAAACTGTAAAACTATATCACAAATTTTTATTGACATACGGCCTTACCATTTCTGCATTCACATTCGTCAATTAATGACGTTCTATTTTTGTCAATTTGTGGAATTTTGACAAATAATCGCGTATTTCTCTTAAATTCCACATTCGCAAAAAATTTCTTTTGTGTTACAAATTATCCGCGGTCTATGCACTTTCCATTTCTGAAGAAATTTCGCCGCTACCTCATCAGGCGAAAAAGTCGATTTTCGCCAATATTGAATTTTAATCGTGAATATCTCGAAAATGCGAAATTAGCAACAGAAACGGACATCGGATCCTTACTCAGCGACCTCGACTCTACTTGACTATGCATGTCACATACTTTACTTCGGTGGCACGGACACACAGACACACAGACACACACACACGCACACACATTGTCATCCGTATATATATGTTACCGTGACTACCCGGATCCAGTGAAAACCCGTATTTCGGGTTTTTCACTGGTCGACTTAGTGAAAACCCGGATATCAGGGTTTTTACTGACAGGTTAGTGAAAACCCGGATAATGTCAAATTATCCAGGTTTTCACTGAAAGTTTAGTGAAAACCCGGATACGCGAAATTTCGTGGGAAGTTCGTGAAAATCATGATAGATGCATGTTTTCACTAATCTTTTAGAAGAAATCAGCCTAGAAATCGAGGCTTCTATACTTTTCAACACTGCTGACGAAACAAGTGCTTTTGAATGGCAAACCGCGCTGTTTCTTGCGCGAAACAAGCGTCGTGGAGTGCAAAACGTGCGATCTTACGCAATACCTTGCATCTTTGCCCCGCCGCCCCTTTCACAGTGCGCATGATTTTCACATCATTTGCGGCCAATTGGCATGTCTGGTTCAACATGGGGCGAAGTATACGGGGAATGTGCATCCCGCTTACACTTTGCACGTGACAGAAAGTTGTCGCAAGCGTTAGTAGGGATGGGGCACAGCCGGCCTAAGCAGGAGGAGAAGTGTATGGAGGAGTGTTTATCTCACTTACAGTTTGCACTAAAACTCTGTCGGCGTCGCGCCTGGCGGGTCTCAACTGAGGCTTAGCGCGACCACCAACTTCAGGGCGCGCTCCGCGCGCCCTGAAGTCGGTCACCGGTCGCGCTAAGCCTAAGTTTCGACCCGCCAGACTGCGACGCCGACTGACTCTCGTGGACTCTGGGCGCAGGGCGAGCCTAAGCATAGCCTGATTTGGAAGGAACCAAACGGCCAACAGGCAATAGAAATATAGTTGTAGCAGTGTATTGCGCAATTTTGAGCATATCGGAGAATTATCCGGGTTTTCCCTAATCAATCAGTGAAAACCCGGATATCCGGGTTTTCACTAACTCAACAGTGAATACCCGGATATCCGGGTTTTCACTAACCAACTCAGTGAAAACCCGGATATCCGAGTTTTCACTGAAGACGGGTTCTCCCGGTCACATATACACCTCGCCGCGCTGAGGCGCGGCGAAAAAACGTCCCGGAACAGAACAACGGCATGTATTTGCTCTCTGACGTCAGCTATAAAACCAGCGAGGCATTGCTGCGCCTAGTCTCCTTAAGCAACGGTGCAGTCTCTTCCATCTCCCCATCGGAAGCCCAGTGGCTCATCACTTGACGAAGAGTCTTGCCCTTGGTCTCAGGTAGAGTGGGGCAGAGCGAGAGCGTGAAGAGAAGGCAGACGATGGTCATCGCGACGTGGAACACCGCCGCACCCCACTGTTCGACCACTATGGGGTACAGGAAGACGGTCAGACTGGTGGCCAGCTGCTCTGACAGCAGCCCAAACTGGACGGTGAAGGACCTGCAGTTGGAGACGCATACGTGTAGCCGTCAACTGGGGAGGGGGAAGGGAGGCTCGGGGTGGGGGGGGGGGGGGGGGGGGCAGGTGGGGGGGGGTGGGGGGAGGGTATTCAGCCATCTCGAGAGGGGGGATGGCACGGGGCTCCATGAGGTGGATCACACGGCCTAAAAATTGGCCAAAAAGCACCAATGATGTGAAAATTTATCGAAAATGGATCAAAAATGCCAAAAATCAGTCAATTCTTTGTTAAAGCGCCTAAATGTAGCGCCGCAGACAAAACCTTCTATACCCGGTATATGTAATTTGTATATACGTACAATGTAGGTATATGTATAATTTGTATATATGCATGCATTGCGCGGTCCACCTGGTCCGCTGCGGAGTCGCCTCGTCGCAGAACAGAGGGAAGACGGCAAAGATGGCATACATGGAGAACCCGGCGCAGAGAAGGCCCATCAATGCGGCTCCGCTTCTGGCCCAATCGGGAGAAGACTGCAGCAACTTGGAGTAGCGCAGAGCCATCGTCGCCGCGCCGACCACCCCCACTGCCATAGCGAAGAAGAAAAGCGGCCTTCTCTTGATCCTGAGTTGTGTGTACCCATAGTGGATAGATACCTACTGTATGTGTGCCACAGAGGAGGTCGATCCTCCAATCAACAAACGGACAACTCTTCTCCACCTGGCAGCGAGGAGCGCCAAGACTAGTGTGGTCACAACCGAGACTCCCTGAAGCAGGATCCCGTTGATCAGAGCCGCCTGCTCCCTGTCCAGTCCGGCCGTCCCATTGGCATAAAGGATCTCCACGGCGTATTGGTCGGCCACGTTTCCATTGTTGCAGGCGATGAAGAAGCAGACGATTAGAGACAGCAGGATCGGCATTCGATAGTGCCGACGCTGCCACAGGGAGGCCAGACCCGGAGGAGAGCTGTTCACCTGCGGGATCAGTCTAGATTGTGACGCTGGCCGAGTACCGTACAGTGCTGATTTAGTATACCCGGGTATACTATTCGGAAATTACAGTTCTTTTCAGAAGCTTCCATTGTATGCTCACATTTTGAAAGGTGTGAGCTCATCGTTGCATAAAAGCTTAAATATTGATTGTGTCCTTCGCATTCCAGTAATATAAAACGGTAAATATCAATAAAATCTTGCAAAAATCTTTTCTTCAGCTCAGACTATAGCGCGTCAAACAGGCTATTGGACAGAAATTTGTCACGAACGAAAATATTATTACGAATGTTACGAAAATATTATCAAGAAAATTTATAAAACATTATCATCGATTATTACGATTGGCACTGAGTGCCAATTACCCGGGGTATACTATTTAGGGGGGTATACTATTTGGCACTGTACGGTATCAGTTTCAGCTTGAGTAACGGTATTCTCCAAGTTTCAGTTTCAGTAGCTAAGATCAAGTTTCAGTTACTGATGGTCCAGAAAGACACAGCAAATGGATTAGCGCCGAAACTGGGTGTTGATATCGGAAATTTAAGGCAATTTCTTGAGGTTGGTTCGATAATTCAACCGATAGGTACCATTGCCCGCTCCTGTTCATAGCCTTCGACCAGCCTCTCCCAGTCTGCCGTGCCTGCAGTATAGAAGTCAGCCGCTCTTTTCGCCGCCTCGGGGTCTCCAGTTGTCAAGTAGAGGTGTCTGGGAGATTCTGGCAGAAAGAGTCCCAACGCCATATGGGCCAACAAGTAGCGATGCATATAAAAACTAATCCTGAGTTAATTTTTGTTTTTTACCTAGTTAAAAAACTGGAGCTGAGTTACTTTTTGTTTTTTACCTGGTTAAAAAACTGGACCTGAGTTAATTTTTTTTATCAAAAACTAGTTTTTTAACTGAGCAGTTAAAAATTAGTTTTTGAACTGCAGCGCTTCAGTCACAAAGCCCGCAAATTGAGTCTTGTCATTCCTGAAAAACCATTTACGTGGCCGATTTGGCCTATGTCGGAGGTGGCTTGGTGATAGTGAGACAAGTTTCAGACAAATTTTGGAGAATTGCTGACAGTTCTGATGGTCATAATCAGTCAGAAGCACTTTTCTAGTGGGATATAATTAAAAAACTGTTAAATAACTGGCTGGCTCTAGTTACTTTGTTAACTGCAGTTAAAAAAACTAACCCAAAATTAGTTAATTTTTTTGAGTTTTTTAACAGCTAGTTGGTAAAAAACTCCAAAATTAGTTTAGTTTAGTTTTTAGTTTCGTAACTCGGAGTTTTTATATGCATCGCTACCAACAAGGCGGGAATCGCCACCAAGAAGCTGTACTGCCAGTTGTGCTCGCCTCCCAGTGCGTCGGGGGCCCCTATCAAAGCCCCAAGCGCCGTGAACAGGGCTTGCCCCATGGTCGGCACCATGGAAAGTGAAGCGGAGATCTCCAAGCCGCAGAAGCACTCCAACAGGTAGTTGGCTCGGAACCAGCACGCTATGAGAGCCATCCCAACCACGGCCCGGCCTATTATCATCAGCCAAACGGAGGACACTCCGACTGAGAGCCACTCCAGTGTGCTGCCAAAAATTATGGCCGCGCTGCAGAGCTGCATGATGGTGGCTCGACGTCCCAGACGCTCCAAGGCAAGAATTGAGGGGAAGAAGGAGAGGAGCGGCGCCCAGTAATGGCTGCTGGCCACCAGACCCCAATAAAAGCTGGCCTGCGAATCGAAATGTTACTGTAACGTGAGCAGTCACTTCAACAACCACCGATTTCGAACAGCGAAATCGGCAGGCGCAGGCGGCGGCGGCGGCGGAGGCGGCGGCGGCGGCTGCGGCGGCGGCTGCGGCGGCGGCGGCGGCGGAGGCGGCGGCAGCGGCGGCGGAGGCGGCGGCGGCGGCGGCGGCGGCGGCTGCGGCGGCGGCGGCGGCAGCGGCGGCGGCGGCGGCGGCGGCTGCGGCGGCGGCGGCGGCGGCGGAGGCGGCGGCAGCGGCGGCGGAGGCGGCGGCGGCGGCGGCGGCGGCTGCGGCGGCGGCAGCGGCGGCGGCGGCGGCGGCGGCGGCGGCGGCGGCGGAGGAGGCGGCGGCGGCGGAGGCGGCGGGGGCGGCGGTGGCGGCTGCGGCGGCGGCGGCGGCGGCGGCGGCGGCGGCGGCGACGGCGACGACGACGACGACGACGACGACGACGACGACGACGACGACGACGACGACGACGACGACGACGACGACGACGACGACGACGACGACGACGACGACGACGACGACGACGACGACGACGACGACGACGACGACGACGACGACGACGACGACGGCGACGACGACGACGACGACGACGACGACGACGACGACGACGACGACGACGACGACGACGACGACGACGACGACGACGACGACGACGACGACGACGACGACGACGACGGCGACGACGACGACGACGACGACGACGACGACGACGACGACGACGACGACGACGACGACGACGACGACGACGACGACGACAAGTCATGCACCTGCGTAGGAGCGTCATGCAGTCCTTCGGCAGTGACGATGAAGCGGCGAATCTGGCTTTCGACGGGGCTCAGGAGGCCGTAGTGAACATAGGCAAAGGTGCCGAGCAACGTGTGGGCTAAGGTGATGAGGCACTGACGTGTTTTGACGCCCATACTTTCGCCTTTGTGCAGTCACCCAACTGGACTGACACACTCGCTGTATAAACTGTACCCAATCTTCTTTTGGCTTCATTGTCATTGAAAATTGCGCAAAAATTCGGCGCACTTAATTTGGCCGGTGCGGCGCGAGGCTGTAAAGCTCTACGTATGCATGCAGGCAAGGAGTGCGTGCGCCTACTTGCATGTTGAATCTGTCTGGCGTGCATGGTGTCGATCCTGCGCGCACAATTACAGTGCACAAAGCGCTGGACGCGGTTTTACGTCCCCCCTGCATGCGTTTGGACAGAGAGGATCAATAACGCGCTTAACGCGGCCTGTCGGGCAGCGAGCGAAGCGTTAAACCAAGTAAGTCGTCCGGGGGACGCAGAACAGAACTCCTGCGCATAGTGACTCCTCTGCTGTTGTGGCCTCCTGACATATCGGAGCGAAAAACCAATGCCGAATTCGAATCTCCATCCTTTTCAACCCAGCATCGACATACAACACGCCAAAAGCTTCAAAAAACGTGTCGACGCTCTCGACCACGTACTGTAAGACAAACCGAGTTGGAACCGTTTCAGTGATAACAAGTCTCTTTTAAAAAGCGGAGTGGCTTTGAGTTTTGAATTTTTACTGAGATTGTAGCAAGGCCCTTTCCGGTTTCGTGCAGCGTCTTTGACTCTCCTCGCGACTACACTTTTTGGAGTGGTCTTGCTACGCAACATTGGTATCGCTCGGGTTTAATTCTTTACACTAAGAAAATCATCTTTTCAGACTGGATTTTAAAAAAAGACACTGGAATCTAACGCAATACTAAGGCTAATTGTGAGCTTGATTTGATGTTGGCAGCAGCTTCAGCGATGTCAAAACCGCCCTTCTGCAACGCACGAGTGCCAAGATATAACAAACCATAATCTGCACTTTTCATCGCGTTTTGGTTACTGTATCCCTCTGTTTAAACTTTTGAAACTTTGTCGAGTTCGTGCTCAGGAGGTCGAGCGCTTCATTTTGATATGTGGTTACACTAGGTTTGATGAAGTTTTGACTTTTCGCGGACCTTACTTTGGGATACTGTAGCGCGCAATTTCTAACACTTGTTATAATGTCGACGTCACAGTTCACGAGAGGAGTCCGAGGGCTACTCGTCGATGTGTCGAACTCAACTCAGCGACGGCAGACAAGACAGTTACTAAGCCCTAAGCAAGCGTGTCGATTCCAGATTTCGGCGCGCTTTGGATACTGTAGCCCTCTGGTTAAACTTTTGAAACTTTTTGTTGTCGAGTTCGTGCTCACGAGGTCGAGCGCTTCATTTTGATATGTGGTTACACTAGGTTTGATGAAGTTTTGACTTTTCGCGGACCTTACTTTGGGATACTGTAGCGCGCAATTTTTAAAACTTGTTATAATGTCGACGTCACAGTTCACGAGAGGAGTCCGAGGGCTACCCGTCAATGTGTCGAACTCAACTCAGCGACGTCAGACAAGCGAGTTATTAAGCCCGAAGCAAGGGTGTCGTTTTCAGTTTTCGACGCGTTTTGGTTACTGTAGCGCTCTGTTTAAACTTATGAAACTTTTCAATGTCGGATTCGTGCTCAGGAGCTCGTGCGCTTCATTTTGATATGCGATTTGACTAGGTTCGGCCAACTTTTGTCTTAAAATATACCCCACTTGGGGATACTGTAGCGCTCGAATTTGAAAACTTATTTTAGTTTCGACCACTTAGAAGGCTAGAGGAGTCAGCGGGCTACCCGACGATGTCTCAAACTCCACCCTACGACGTCAGACGAGCGAGTTATAGAGCCCGCGGCTATGCCAAAATCAGCACTTTCTGACGCGTTTTGGTTACTGTAGCCCTCTGTTCAAACTTTTGAAACTTTTCATTGTCGGATTCTTGCTCAGTCAGACGTCAGACGAGCGAGTTATTAAGCCCGAAGCGAGCGTGACCCACGCACATACGCACGTACGTCCGTACGTACGTACGTACGCACGCACGCCGAGCTCTTGATACCTAGGGTTCGCTCGGCTGAGGCCGAGCGAAAGAACTTCAAATATTGAAACAACTTGTCAAGTGTATTGATATAGCGCGATATAATAGCGCGAAAAGGAAAAGAAAACTAACTGACGATTACTTCGGTGCGCGCACGTTTTATATTCAAACTGCCGATTACTTCGGTGCGCGCACGTTTTATATATAAAATAGGAACAGCAAGCAATCAAACGGCGAATTTGCATATCGCAAGCATGTATGTAGACAAATATCTCATTGACAGGCGAAACGCCAAGGAGGGACAAGCCAAGTTCGCAGTCCCTATGCCAAGTTCAGGCTTGACCGGCACGTGACGAAACATCAACTGACAGTTCGTTACCCGCAGAACTGCGACCGCAACTTAGTGAGAGGATTGTAAAACACGACCTTGAAGGTCTCGCGAAACAGCTCCGAGAAAGCGATGTGAAGAATGACGCCTAGAGTGCCATTGAGATCGAAGAAGAGTTCGAGCAGTGGGGCGAAGTAGATTCGGAGTTTGTCGAGTTCCCATCCTGTTCTACCCAGGATGAGAGCGTAGTGCGGGCTGTAGCCAGGCAGGGAAGTGTAGAGCGCCCACGCCTGCTGGAACAATTTCTCGACGACATCGACGGAGCGGTCGAATATCGCGAAGCTGACGCAGGTCAGGTTCAGGGCCACTGTGCCGAAGAGAAGACGGAAGTTCCTTTTGATGTCTGCTTTTCGGCGCTCCATCTCGTCCGGGTCCACCGTCCCCCGACTGGGGCCTTTCCCGAACCTAACTACCGCTGCCCTTCCCCTTTGAACATACTGGAACTGGCGACTGAAGAGGAAGTGTAGCTGGACGACGAGAAGTAAATTGCTCGCCATCGCAGGCAGCGACAACAGGCGATAATCCACCCATGAATTCAGGTTTGAGAGCCGGAGCAGGCTCGATGTAATAAGGCGAAGACTCCACAGCAAGAAATGTGGCAACCAGTTGATGGCTGTCATGACGAGGACTCGACGGTAGGGCTTCTTGATGCCAGAAGCCTTTGGTGACTTGGCGGCTGACAGCCAGCGTTCTTTTGCCAACCAGTAGAGGCTGACCTGAAGAAAGATTCAAGACAAGACAAGTTGGAGGAGTGCAAATGCCGGGCATAATAATAATAATAATAATAATGACAGCTCGAGAGCTTTGCATAAAAATAATGATAATGGTTGTTCACACAATCACCTGATTTAACAGGAGTGATGAGGTTGACACCATAACTCTGAAGAGCTGAGGCACGTCTGGAGAGCCGTAAGGGAAGCAGAGCCGCCTGTCCATGAAAATCTGCTCATCTAGGTCGCGATCTATGCCAAGGTTGAGCAGCAGGCTGGAGAGGCAGTTGGCCATATCACTGAGGATTTCCATATTGTGAAATCGTATGGCGTTCTTGTTGGTCGCAAGTCGCTTCAGCAGATGACGGATGTGAGCTAGGCAGAACAGGCCACCAAGCAGACCCAAGGGCGTGGTCACGCGCATGTCTGCCCACTTCTGCCACCAAACCAGCCACGCCCAAAAAGCGAAGTTGTCCCTATAGCCCGCACCATTGGACTGGGAGTACGCCGAGTATGCACTGATGCGGCTACGACCCGTCACCTCCCACCACAAGGTGGGGTCGACCAGAAAGCAGGTCGGTCTAAAGGACCTGGCGCAGTAGAGGGTCCTCTCGACCCGAAGGCTGTCGAGCCACAGCGAGGCAGTGCCCAGCCTTTTGCTTCGGGAAAGTTTGCTGGCCACCTGCTGTTGTCGGCCGAAAGTGCTCAGCGCCTTTAGGCTGCACTCACCCACTGCCAGCTGGGTGAAGCATTGCTCCACCACCACCTCCGGCCGCCAGTCATTCTCGCTCGAGGAGACATTCGTCAGAAGGCAGCTGTAGAGGGAGCAGAAGTAGGGGTAGACCATACGTGTAGCCGGGGGGGGGGGGGGCATGGGGGGGGGGTCAGCCCCCCCCCCCCTAGCCGGAGGTGTACCCCCCCATACCCCCCCCAGGTACCCCCCTCCTGCCTTCCCCAAAAGACCCCCCCCCCCTAGAATTTCAAAAATTTTCGCCTGCGGCGCTTAAAAATGGCAAAAATTTCGCCTGCGGCGCTTGAAAATAGCAAAATTTTTGCCTGCGGCGCTATATTTCGGACGTTTTTGACCAAAATTAAGCGATTTTTGGCACTTTTTGGCCTATTTTAGCAAAATTTTATTATTTTTTTGGTACTTTTTTGGCAAAATTTTTAGGTCATTTGACCCCCCCCCCCCTCCAGGGGCCTCAGACCCCCCCCCCCTGAGGGGTCCCCAGACCCCCCCCCCCCCCCCCCCCCCCCCCCCCCCTCCCCGGTTGGCGGCTACACGTATGGGGTAGACGAAATCGAACCTGAGGCATCGGTCTGTTGAGGAGGTCTAAGATTCCACAGATGGTCACACAGCTTTCGCTTCACCTACATAAATCCCCAACTGTCATTGGAGTAGGTGGCGTTGGCTGACGTCAGCACTCTTTGTTCAAGCCGTCGACGGGTGGCGCCTTCATCTTCGAAGGGCCAGGGGCACGTGGTCCACAGCGTGCTGTTACGCAGCTCCCTTGCAACGTAACCGGCTTGTTTTCGGGCTCTGGAAATGGCGCAGAGAATCTATATGTCGTAGACCAACAGGGCATCCAGGCCAAGTGCTTTGGCCTACTCCAATCGGGCGCCCCCCGTTGGTCTAGGCCAAATGGGCGTTGCGCATCACGCGAGCCGCCTACACGGATCAAGGAAAGCCGCTTACTGATCTCTCCACTGATGCACAGGTCGGTCAGCCGCATGCGCAAACAGCGTGATGTCGCTCGCTCACGGCGCGTCTTGGACCAGCTGTATGTAAGCTGTTAGAGTTTAAAACATGCACTTTGAAATCCCTAAAGGCCGCTGTAGCTCGACTGACTCGACAAGACTCTATAGGCGTTCTGAAGTGCGATTTAGAAAGCAAGGAGTAAAACAACTGCGGAACCTCGCGGAAGTTAGGGGTCATCCGCAAATTCTAAAGGGCCGCCGGCCCTTAGACGCCGGTCGTTCGAGAAGGGCTGGTGTCGCGCATTAACTAGTCCAGCGCATTAACTTGTCCGGGCTCCAGGGGAGGGGGATCGCCAACCTAATCTGTCTTCTGCCCCCTCTCCTCCCTATGGCACATCTGTTGTCGTGATTACATGGTAGAGGAGAGGATGGTGGGCCTCTGCATACATACCTAGGTACAACCTTTGTCTGTTCTAACGTGTCGCCCTTGTCCACAAGAACTGCTAGTGAGTAATTACAAAACGAATTGAAATATGTGTAGTAGACTTCGAAAAACTTCGAACTGCTAAAACTTCGAAGCCGCCACGCTTTGAGGGCTGGTGTGCGCTTTTGTCAGGTCGCGTATATCTACACACACAGAGAGGAGGTTTGCCTTATTCCGCCTCCCTTTTACGAGACGCCTTAACCATATGGGCAAGCCTATTCATTACCGCTGCCTAACCCAAACAGTCAGTCTCGCCGCTCCTGGCCGGTGCTGTAGGTTGTATTGACTCCGGGATATATTGACGCCGCGTCGACTTTTCCCGCCTGGTAAATTGACGCGCGTCAACGTACCCGAGCTTATCGCGGGGTGCGTTGACGCCGGCCGCCTTATTCAATTGGACTCAGACTGCCTTCCCGCGGAGGGACGCGAAATAAGGTCGGGTGCGCTGACGCCGCCCAATCTTGATTGACTACAGAGCTTCGTTGTGCCTACTGCCTATAAGCGTGCGAAGAGATGAGACAATTCCAAGACCGATTTCAGACAATGACACCGTTTATCGTTGCACCACTCTACTCATGCCTTCAATACAAAGTGAAATCGAGTGAAGACACTCTGGCTTCAGACCTCTAGCGAGTGTCTCTCTCTAGCTAGCCTCTAGAATTTTGCAGACCTCTAGTGACTACCTAAATCCCAGGAGGACCTGCACACAATCTCACTTTGGCCGATCCGATTACTACTTACCAGTGTTTCATTTCCATTTCCACTTTCATTTCCACTGTGCCACTAAGGCTTGATTCACACTGAGCGCGAAGTAAGTCCGAAGAAATAATACTGCCAAGTAAGGAGTGAAGAGCCCCTACTTCTTATTACTTCGTAGTATTATTTCTTACTTTGGGCTTACTTCGCGTTCAGCGTGAATCAGGCTTAACCAGCTGGAGCTATTTACCGCGCTAACGAAGCAAAGGCAGAAGTTAGAGTGCTTTCAACACGCGCCTAGTTGAATAAGGGCAGGCGTCAACGCAACTCGGAATAAGGTCGGGTAGATTGACGCGCGTCAATTTATCCCGGGGTGTGTTGACGCGGCGTCAACGCACCCAGGCGTCAATACAACCTACAACACCGGCCGCGCGCGCAAAACCAACGCCAAAGATGCGAGTGAGGAAAGGGAAGAAACCATTGGTAAAGGCCGGTAGACAGAGGGGCGGAACGGCGGACCGGCAAACTTTCGAGAAACGGCTGGCGGCCCTAATTTGGGGATGACCCCTTACGAAGGGTTGATCTTCATAGTTCAATACAGTGTATGAATCTGATTGCAAACTGCACCGCAAGAAGGTCCCGATCAGCCGACGAAAAGGATCTAGCGACTTGCGATCGGCCGGCGACCGAAGGCGTTTTGCTTCACCAGTTCTGGTGACCAGTGCCCACCTCTGCTACATACCGACAACTACGGAAGCTGCTTCATAATCTGCGCAGCTGTTGATGAGCCGTTTTCAGTTTTCCTTTCTTTCCGACGAGATATCCTTTCTTTCCAAATCGCGGTTCAGATATCAAAACGCCTATAGAGTCTTGTCGAGTCAGTCGAGCTGCAGCGGCCTCAGGGATTTCAAAGGGCATGTTCCAAACTCTAACAGCTTACAATGTACAGCTGGTCTAAGACGCGTGGTGAGCGGGTGACATCACGCAGTTTGCGCATGCGGCTGACCGACTTGCACATCAGTGCTTTCCTTTCCAGTGTTTCCAGCCAGATTAGTAAGCGGCTTTCCTTGATGCGCGTAGGCGGCTCGCGTGATGCGCAACGCCCATTTGGCCTACGCCAACATGGGGCGCCCGATTAGCCTATGTAGGTCAAAGCACCCTTGGCCTGGATGCCCTGTTGACCTACGAGATATACATTACGTACATCACAATACCAAGACTACTACATTTTCAATACCTTTCCTCGAGGCGTTTGGTCACGCCAACCACTCTCGTTGCAACAGACAAAGCGATGAACACTGACACCACCGCTTTCATGTTCTAAAAATCTGCCCTGTGGCAGAGTAACCAGCAGCTTTTGTAAATTCTGTCTTCAACAGCCCTTCAATCCGGAATGAAAGGCAGATGTTTATGCATCAATCGATTTGTCTGACGTCTCCTTCAGTGAGAGTGGCCTGTGGACTTACGTATGACGATAATCCAGCACCGAACGACTGGCTGTGTAGAAGATGAGATGAGTCCCCTTTGTGAGCAGCAATGAATTGCACTGTAGCAGTGGAGACTGCTATGGGGGCCTCAAGCAATCAAGCCATTGTCACCTGCTCTGAAGCGTCAGTGGACATCACACATGGACTGATTGTTGAGTTGATGGGAAGGCCCGGTCGGCGCTCACTCCCACAGTTTTGCATCACCTGCTCTTAGTTCAAGTTCTAAGTTATTCCTGGACAAAGCTGACGCACTACAAAGCACCATAGTCCAAATGGAAGCGAATGGGGCGGACTATGTAGCATAACACGACAATGAACGTCTCTGCAACCATCCACCCGAACGAGCTGAAGGCCAGCGCGTTGTCACGCGTTGTTTTACTCTTTAACTCTTGGTGAAGCGATACAATAGGTCATCAAGCCCGGTAGCGTCGGTACCTAAGAACAAAACCAATAGAACTTGGCGAGTGAAGAGATCATAGTGTAGCCAAAGTGTAGACTTACCAATTCAGTCTCAACCAATATACTGTACCAGTCATGCGGACGGCACTTCTGCTTGCTTGTGCCTTCGTGGTATTCTGTTCTCTATCTCCTTCACCCAAAAGTGAGATGTCCCTTCAGTGGTTTGATTAAGTGCACCTTTGTCAGCTTCCACTCTTCTTTCGCTCTGCGCCTTGTGGCCGTAATATTCTGTTCTGTGCATCTGTAGGTTTGCAATGTAACAAGCAATATCACAACATGGGACAAATCCAAATCCAAGAGAGTTCAACCGAGGCGGAATATGCGAGAGCTCAACACAATCAAGACGTCGCAGACGCACACATGCAAAATTTCGACCACAGCTTCATCAGACGATCGTAAAACAGGACCTTGAAGGTCTCGCGAAAGAGCCCCGAGAAGGCGATGTGCAGAAGGATGTCTAGAGTGCCGTTGAGATCGAAGAAGAAGTGAAGGAGTGGGGAAAATGTGAGCTTGATGCTCTCGAGTTCCAGGAAAGCTTTCAACAAGACTGATGCGAAGCGACGGTTGTAGGCAGGTATGTTGATGTAGAACTCCCATGCCAAGAATAAAAATTGCATGGAAACTTGAATGGTCTTGCTGAGGATCACTAGGCCCACACAGGTCAGGTTTAGGGCCACTGTGCCAAAGAGGAGGCGAAAGTTCCTTTTGGTGTCTGCCCTTCGGCGCTCCATCTCATCTGGATCCACCGTCCCTCGAAGGGGGCCCTTCGCGAATCGGCGCACCGCAGCCCTTCCCCTTCGAATGTACTGGAACTGGCGCAAGAAGAGAAAGTGAAGCTGGACAACTAGAAGAAGACTGCTCGACAGAACTGACACACTCAGCACTCGACGCTGTGCTGCAAAGCCGAGGTCGAATCGTCCTAGCAGGATAGCAACAACGAGACGAACAGCCCACAGCAGCAGATGTAGCAGCCAGTTGAGGGCTGTCATGGTAAAGACCCGGCAGTGGGGCCTCTTGATGCCAGAGCGCTTGGGCGATCTAGCCGCGGACAGCCAGCGCTCCTTGGCCAACCAATAGAGGCTGACCTGAAGAAGGAGAAAGAAGAAGGACCTGAGAAGGACGCCAGTCGGTCGGAGATGCTGGTAGTGACGCCCTAAGGCTTGGACTACCAAACAAGCTCCGGTATTAAAAAGTTGAGTTTGTATTCTGACTGACTTTGCAAAGAGTTGCGTTCTTTCTGTAGAGAGTGCGAGAGTTCATCGCCCGCATGCTCCGCTTCATGAGCCCCTGCTTCGCAAGAGTGTATTGCATAGCAATATTGATTTCGCCCGCGATTTGGCTTTTAGAGAAAGAACATCCCTCTTTCAAGCAACGTTTTCAAAAAAGTGACAAAAACTTGTAAAAGTGTTGGCAAACACTTGACAGGGCACAAAACAGCGCACTACGAGCAATCAAACCGTGTCGCACATCTGCATGTAGCAAACAGCGATCTTAGTGTTAAAATATCGAGAATGGCGTTGTGTGCGGTGCGTCCTCGCGTTATTGAGTTCGCGTTATCTTTGCTGCCGCGTGAAAGAGCACGCCGAGAGCTTTCACCTGATGTGTCAATTGCTACTCTACGACGTAAGACGAGCGAGTTAGAGCCGTTTTGTGCTTTTGCACATTCGAGTTACTGTAACTCGCGAAATTCAAACTTTTGAGTTTCGACCAATGGGAGAGCAAATGATCAGTGAGTCGGGAGCTATCCAAAAAGCTCGAGATCGTCTCTCTACGACGCAAGTTGAGCGCGTTAGAGCGACTTCAGCGTCAAAATGCCGAGAATGGCGTTTTCCGCGGTGCGTGTTTGCGTAATTGAAAAAACTTTTGCAGACGCATGAAAGAAAACGTCGAGATCTTTCACCTGGCGTGTCGATTGCCACTCTACGACGTAAGACGAGCGAGTTAGAGCCGTTTTGTGCTTTTGCACCTTCGAGTTACTGTAACTCGCGAAATTCAAACTTTTGAGTTTCGACCAATGGGAGAACAAATGATCAGTGAGTCGGGAGCTATCCAAAAAGCTCGAGATCGTGTCTCTACGACGCAAGTTGAGCGCGTTAGAGCGAATTTAGCGTCAAAATGCCGAGAATGGCGTTTTCCGCGGTGCGTGTTTGGGTAATTGAAAAAAACTTTTGCAGACGCATGAAAGAGCACGTCGAGAGCTTTCACCTGACGTGTCAATTGCCGCTCTACGACGTAACACGAGCGAGTTAGAGCCGTTTTGCGTTTTGACCTTCGGCTTACTGTAGCGCGCGCAATTCAAACTTTTGAATCTCGACTTCTCTTAGCGGAATGATCAGTGAGTCGAGACCTATCCGTAGAGCCCAAGATCGTCTCTCTACGTCTTTCCAACGCTGAGATCCGAGAGCGTTACGCACGCACGTACGCACGTACGCACGTACGCACGTACGCACGTACGCACGCACGCACGCACGCACGCCGAGCTCTCGTATAGTCTCGCCCGCCTGAGGGCGGGCGAAAAAATGTCCTCTTCACACATCCACACACAGCAACCTCACCTGATTCAACAATAGTGGTAGGGTTGACGCGATGGTTCTGAAGAGCTGGGGCACTGCAGGATAAACGTAAGGGAAGCAGTAGCTTCCATCCGAGATGATCTGCTCGTCCATGTCATTTTGTATGTAGATGTTGAGTAAGAGACTGGAGACGCAGTTGGCCATATCGCTGAGAACCTCCAGATAGTGGAACCGTATGGCGTTTTTGTTGGTTGCGGTTCCCTTGAGCAGGTGACGGATGTGGGCCAAACAGAACAGGCCACCCAGCAGGCCCAAGGGTGTGGTCACGTGAATGTCGACCCACTCCTGCCAGTAAGCGAGCCAGGTCCAAAGATGTGCTCTGTCGCTCATGATGCTCAAAGCGTGGTGGGTGATGCGGCTCCGACCCGCCGCCTTCCACCATACGGCAGGGTCGATGAGAAAGCAGGTAGGTCTGAAGGACCTGGCGCAGTAGAGGCCCTTTTCCACCCGCAGGCTGTCGAGCATCAGCGCTGCTCTCTCCCTGCTCTTGGCCTGGGCAAAGCTGTGGGCTACCCACTCCATGCGGCCAAAAGTGTCAACCAAACGTTGACTACACTTGCCGACCGCCAGCTGGGCAAGGCAGCGCTGGACGGTGGCCTTTCGCTTGGAAAGCCACTCGTTGCCATTCGAAGAGCTCTTCCCCAACAAGCAGCTGTAGAGGGCGCAGTAGTAGGGGTAGACGAAATCAAACCTGAGAAGTCCCAATGTAGTGGTCGGCTCGCAGGTCTCAGATACTGCTCAAGTGGTTCGTTCCGTCCATTTTACGAGACGAAGCAAGTCTGCAACCCCGAATATTGATTTTTTGCCGCGCCCCAGCGCGGGGAGAATATGTACGGACGCTGTTGTCTGTTCGTTTGTTGCAAATTATGGATAATTACAATTATAATACGAAATTGTCGAAAATCGGTTTTTTCGCCTGATGAACTAGCGACGAAATTCTTCAGAAACGGCAAGCGCATAGACAACGGATAATTAGTATAACAAGAGAAAATTCTTGCTAACGTTCAATTTGACAGATTTTCAAAATTTCGATAGAAATGCCAAAAAACCATAATTGCCAAGACTGTTGTTCATTCGGAATTCCTGGTAGAGAACGACTGCACCAACATTTGGCAAGTTCTTTTGTTCGATGTGGCGTATTCACGCAGGTAGGAAACATCAGATAAACGGCGTCATATCATGCCCATACCATATATCCAACGCGGCGATATCACTGAGCTTCAGATCAGCTGTACAGATAACCGTATCGCGTGGATGGCTGCACTTCGTATTGAGGTACACGTTCTCAAGACCACTTCTCCTGATGCGTCTAACGATGTGTATAAAGTTCACTGTACTGTTCACCATAATTTGACAGACACAAAGCATAGGTTGGACTTTTTACACACACAGCTTGTTTAAAACAGCTTGTTAGTAGGATGGCACAGAATCGGCACACAATGTTCGCTTCACCTGAATCGCCAACTGTCGTTGGAGTAGGTGGCGTTGGCCGATGACAGCACCTTTTGTTCAAAAAGCCGAAAGGCGGCACCTTCATCTTCGCTGGGCGAAGGGCAAGCAGCCCGCCTCGTGCTGTTGCGCAGCTCTTTTGCAATGTAGCTGGCTTGCTTTAGGACTCTGGAATTGGCGTGGAGAGTCTACCTAGATATGAACTGCGAATACGGCATACTTTAAGTTGAGGACTACTGCGTCTTTCGGTACATACCGATTCTCGAGGTCTTCGGTTATGCCAGCTGCCCTCACTGCGAAAGCCAAAGCGATGAAGGGTGACAGTGCCGCTTTCATCTTTTGTTGATAGTCTCTGACACTGTAATAAGTAAGTTCAGCATAGCCTCGTAGCCTCAAGGACTCTTTGCCGTCTCAGCCCAAGTTCAATGGCGACGAATCAAAGGAGAATAATACTCATCAGAAAGGAAGGACAGATGTTTCTGCATCAGTCTGACTAGCGTCTCCATTAATGAGTGTTGCCTGAGGCTTGCCTACTGACGTTAATCCCGTGAGGACTTTGGAAATTACCTCTGTAAACAATCGTCAGAATTCGTGCTTCATATTGTGAATTGAATTGGCTTTGCGGAGATGGTGGAATGGGACCAGCCTGGGCTTAGTTTCGTCGCGTCCCATACAAGCGGCAAGGCAACACACAGACTGGCACATGTCTAGTGAAAGAAGAACAAGATCATATTGCCACATCTCTAATCACAATCAATCAGTGGCCGTCACCAGTACCTAGTGGGGCACTTGCAGAGGCCTGGATACCGAATCAGTAACATCACAAGCAAAACACGCCACCGCCATCTTGTTTCACAACCATGGCATGCTACAGCAGCACGCAGCGCCCAATACTTCATTGGTAGACATAGGCAGGTATGTGAGGGTTAGCTGGGTGGGCAGCCTCTTGACCTTCGTTAGGCCCTTCCAACTGTTCTGGCGTTACTTGGGAAAATGCATTGCGCATTAATGTATCTCTTGCCTTCTTCAGGGCTTTACCAATAGCTTTCAGACGAAACAGTCGCGTGAAGCTCTGAGGGGATCACGGCCTGATTTCTTGACGCAGAAGTAATATTTCCGCTTGCTATTGCAATCGACTCTTAACGAGAATTCAAGTCAAACTATCTCAGTGAACATTTTTACCAGCGAGCAATTCGACTTTAAGCCCATTGTAGGCTTATCCTACATACATAGAAAGTAGATATGTAACTTCAGCAACATGAGATAAATGCGTTTAACTGGAGTTTTTGTGTGTCGCAGAAGGAGAAAGGGGGAGGGGGCGCTTATTGAGTATTTACGCCAATATTTAACCAAGTCATGACTGTTTAGAATTTGTCCATAACCGTATGCCAGATCGTGATCCCTTGTAGAAGACGTCAGTGTAGAGCACTAGGACAACTACACCCAGCAAACTATTGAAGTCGGCGAGCAGCGTCAGCAGATGCTTGGCCAGTGGCTCTATAAAATCGAAGTAATTGGAAATTGCAACTCGCAGCATCAAGGTGATTGAAGAGCTCATTTCCATGAGGACGCCAGTGATCAGCAAGAAGGCGAGCTCGAGACCGCCGTCAATGATGAGGACGCCGACGCAGGCGAGGTTGAGGACGACTGCGGCCAGCAAAAGTCGAAAGTTGCTCTTGACCTGCAGCTTTCTCGTCTCCAGCTCTTCGGGTGGAATTGTGCCTTGTTCGGGTCCCTTGCCAAACGTGACGACCAGCGCCCTGGCTTGCCTGGTGAACTGCAGCTGGGCGAGGAACAGATGTATGAGCTGGCCAACAAAGAGAGCTTGCTTGACCACTGCCAAGGCGGCCCATAGCCAGAACACTGACCGATTCAGCCAGGTCAGCGATCGGTCTCTTGAAAACAGTATGGTGACGAGAGACAGCGAAGAACTGACCAAGCACTGCAGAACCCAATGGGGCAGACAGTGCCAAGCAGCCATGTGCAGCGCCTGGCGATATGGCTTCTTGATGCCCGAGGGACCCGGGTTATTCTCCAATTTCAGTTTTCGTTCTTTGGCTAACCAGTAGACAGAGATCTAGAGTGAATCGCCGTGGTGTCATACAGCATAGGTATGAGCGTGCTTTTCAATTGCAATCTGTTTAGGCAGTAGTACTTCCGTTTTGGTTAACACACTTATATTCCTATGCGGTTGACTGCACTTGCAAACTGTAATGCATGTAACTGAGATAGTACTACACATGTACCTATCTGCACGGTGGCCCAGAAAAGCAAGACTTTGGTGCCGCCGTTCTCCAGCTTGACTCAACTCAACTCAAAGAGCAGGATGTTCCCAATAGAAGGCCTAACGAAGTGTCAAAATTTCAGACCACTAAATACACCAGAGAGAAGATGGCGCCGTTAAACGCAACGTCGTGTCGTAAGTCGAGGGCAATGCCTTTTCAAAGCAGGACGTCGATTAGGAGACTGACACCTCGGCATACGTGTTGCAGCCAACTGGGGAGGGGGGGGGGGGGCTTGGAGTGGGGGGGGGGGGGGGGGGGTCAAACGACCTGCCAATTATGCCAAAACAAGCTTCGAGTAAAAACTGGGTACCCGATGATGGTTGATTGGCATTGCCTAGTGTTTCGTGCATTTGAGGAGGAGTTCATTCAATAGCGTGTCAGAACAGAAAGTTGAGCATTTCTTCGGGGACTTTGCCGCAGTTACTCGAGTTTCCAAAGAAAGTTTGTGCCATAATTGTTTAAATCGAATTGTTTAGATCGAATAGGTGGCAAAAACAAACGCTGCCCGACGCATCCGTGGAAAAACCTTGCTAAAACAAGTTGTGATGGCAACTTTGAGAATTTTAAAACCGGGTATGTAAAAGTAAGTAAAATCTGAAATTTGAAAACCGGGTAAGTGCAAGTAAGTATACCCAGTTACTCGGAAACCGGGTAAGTGCTTGAACCTAAAACCGGGTAAACCGGGTAAGTAAACTGAAGTAGAAATCTCGATTTCTGCAAGTCAGAAAGCCAAAATTGTCGCGTTTTGTCAACACCAATGTTCTTCCAGAAGTCATACATTCACTTCGCATTCACTAACGTTCCTTTTTGAGCCAAATTTGTAATTCGTGAAACGAAGCAAGATAAGTTAAAGCAACTTCTGCGTTCCCGTTATCAGAAACACCATATAGCATGTCCTGCTCACATTCGGACCTGAGGTGAGGAGTCAAGTTGGAGAACGTCGGCCGCAACGTTAGGGTATACCCAATTTGTTTGGGCCACTTGCATCTATGCAATTTTTTCGCCCGCCCTCAGGCGGGCGACACCATACGAGAGCTCGGCGTGCGTGCGTGCGTCCGTCCGTCCGTCCGTCCGTGCGTCACGCTCTCAGATCTCGGCGTTGGAAAGTCGTAGAGCGGAGATCTTGGGCTCTACGGATAGGTCTCGACTCACTGATCATTAGTCATAACCGGTGTCGAGACTCAAAAATTTGAATTTCGCGAGTTACAGTAACCTGAAGGTCAAAAACGCAAAACGGCTCTAACTCACTCGTCTTACGTCGTAGAGTGGCAATCGACACGTCAGATGAAAGCTCTCGACGCGCCCATTCACGTGGCAGTAAAATGTTCTAAATTACGCAAACACGCACCGCTGAAAACGCCATTCTCGGGATTTTGACGCTAAGATCGCTCTAACTCGCTCAACTTGCGTCGTAGAGAGACGATCTCGAGCTTTTGGATAGCTCCCGACTGACTGATCATTTGTTCTCCAATCGGTCGAAATTCAAATGTTTGAATTTTGCGAGTTACAGTAACTCGAAGGTGCAAAAGCACAAAACGGCTCTAACTCGCTCGTCTTACCCCTTTCGTGCACAGTTGCAAGTAGGTGGTCACCTTTTGATGGGGGGTGATCACCTTTTGAAAAAATTTCGAAAGGTGAGCACCCATTTGAGTCTACATGAAAAGGTGATCAGGTGGGTGAGAGATGTGAACATAATTCTGGCTGGTTGGCAAAAGTATGATCAGGCATTTGCTACGAGGCACAGCAGATGGTTAGTATGTTCCAAGATTCATAGTATGATCATGCATTTGTAGCACTCAGTTACACAGCCATGGGAATGGTGATGAGAATAGACAGACTGAAAGAAGTGATCACCTTTAAGCTAAATAGCAATGTATGTGAGGGTAAGTGAAGGAATCATCGTTGTTCATTGTTGTTCAGAAGTCAACTGCTTAGTGATCTTCAGTCATCCATGGCTTGAGAGGGCAAATGGGAGGACGGTCCTTGATGATCATAGCAATAGTGTGTGGATGGGACTTTGCTAGTAGCTTAGCTGCATAGACAACCACTTTGTAGGAATGTTTGATGGTGGCTGTCGACCAACTAGAGCATGAATAGGTAGTTACAAATAGAAGGAATGGATTCATCGAATGATAGTGTAAAAGTTCTCACTTGTTGACAGGATTGAGCAATCCGTGGATTTCTTCCCATATCTTGATGGCGTCATGCAAAGATTCTCCATGTTCGACAATGAAGTCGAGGGGAGTGGTTGGGAACCGAGATAAGATAGCCGAACTGTAAAAATGGTGTAAATTGTGCAGATGTCAAATGGTTGTGTAATAAGTAATTAAATGTAAAAACTGCCTACTTAGAACCAATGTGATGGTCGCAATTATTAAGCGCATTGTTGAGGGAGAAAGTGGTATTGAAGGACAGCTAAAACATGTTGCGAAATTGGCAGTGCATCTGCTCTTTAGAGCTACACAGATTTGTGAGAGGAACGAATCGTTTTTGTCCCAGGCATATTGGTGGCTGCATAGGAGAAAAGATGATCATGCATTAGACTGTGGTGCATAAATATCGCAGATATACACTGATGTATATGTAATGCATGTTGCATAAGTCAGAATATGCATGGTATTGTTGTTGCCCAATGTGCAACATTTGAAAGATAAGGTATGTAAATACCGCTGTTGTGCATGTGGATATAAGGTGCGGACACACTCAACATGCAAATGCATTT
>JASAMZ010009392.1:0-10405 GCA_030248115.1 Linhomoeus sp. GSCO2_2 | reverse complement strand
TTTTCTCGCCACAAGCAAATCGTGGACTGTGGATCGATAAGCCAGTGGAGCACTGTGATCCGGAACTTTTGTTGACGCAATGGAGACTGTGGAGGAAGCAAAGCGTCAAAAGAAGAAGAATGCGACCGATCCTGTGGTTGTGAGCGGCATGGCCTGCCGCGGGCCAGAGAGCGATTCGACTGACGGAATTCTGGGCCAATCTGCAACGCTCGGTGGACATGCTGACGGAGGACGACAGACGGTGGCAGCCTGGGTCGGGGTTTTCATAGGATTGCGAGCTGTAAGTCGTGAGGGACACATCGGGGATGTATGGTGTCTGAGCTGAAGGTGAGGATACCGTAGAGTTTGCGGCTAAGATGTAACTGGCGACGACTGTGTCGTGCTCAGTCGTCGAGACAGCGCGGACAGAGCATTCCCCATTCCGTTGTTATTTAGGGCTGTGTTGTGCGCAAACGTGCACTGCACCACTCGTGGTTCAGAAGACGGTGAACCCGATGTACACCGCAACTCTTATTAACGGGTAGTGCATATGTATGTAGGTGCTTCAAAGCGGACTACGCTGCGTATACATTGTACGCACATGAACAACGACAGGCACTTAGTTTCTCCACTCTCCAGGAATCTACGGCGTGCCCACTCGGCAAGGGAAGGTGATAAGCTTGTCAAAATTCGACAACGAGTTTTTCGGTTTCGACGCGCATCAAGGTTGAAACCTCGATCCGCCTGGTCGTCTTCTTCTGGAGCTTGCCTTCTAGGCCATAGTTGACGAGTGTGAGGTATACTGTAGAGCCTGGAGTTCAAAGTTGTTCACAATCTTGGTGGAGTAGCAGCGAAAATCTTGTTTCTTTTGTTTGGTGCCGAATCGGTTTAAATCGAGAATTTTCAGGAGTCAATCCTTTCGACCTGCAGAACACCGACACGGGCGTCTTTATCGGCAGTTCGGGCAGCGAGAGTTATGAACTCGCCACGTCTGGAGTCCCTGAAAAGGTCCTCCCATGTTTATATGTAGCTACCCACCAACCCAATTGTACACATTTGTTCAATCACCCAAACCGTGACGTGACCACGCACATTGACCGAAACTCTAAAACGCCTTTGTCGAACGAGTTTGAAAAGAGGAGGTACAGCACCGTTGTGAGCGGCAAAATCCCTTGTAGAGAAAATCGGATATTTTGACGGAAAACAACACCATGACTGACTATGCACTCCCATGTACGCTTGAACCCGAACCAACGTAGCTTTGTGTAACACCATGGCAAGTCTTAGCTTTGTTAGGCTTAACACAAGAATGTATCCTGGTTCGCCCAAACGCGTAGTCAGAGCGCGCCTACTATCTCGACTGACAAATGTCCTCCAGGTCACGGGGGAGTCGCTGTTCGGTTACTCGGACTCCATGCTGGCCTCTCGGGTCAGCGGCTTCTTCGGACTGCTGGGACCGAGCATGGTGGTCGACTGCGCATGCAGCGCCAGTCTACTCGCGGTACAGCTGGCTATGGACGCCCTGCAGAGGGGTCGCTGTAGGCAGACCCTGGTGGGGGGCTCTCATCTGACCATGTGCCCCTACAACAGCATCTCCTTCCACCAGTTGGGCATGACCTCGGACGACGGCCGATGCAAGACCTTCGACGCCTCCGGTAGTCTACATTGGAATGTGTATACGGTCTTGCATCCTCTACCATTCTTAAGCAAGTCTCCGGTATGTATATGTCACGGGGAGACCCGCAGTTCAGGGAGAACCCGAGTACTCGGGTTCTCCCTGGTTATTTAGTGAGAACCCAGTACTCGGGTTCTCACTGATGCAGTTGGTGAGAACCCGAGTAGAGAGGCGGGGGGGGGGGGGGGGCCGCGCTCGACCGAGGGCGCCCGCGCAGTACAATGAAACTTACCAAGTTACATAGTGGACAAATAATCGCCGCTTTCAATCTGCTATAGCAGCTTCTAATTTGGGGAAAGCATTTGCAATATAATTTGAGGAAGTCCGATTGACATTAGGATTATGTGTCTTTGACAGCTGTATATTCCTTTGAATTCAGGCTATGCTTAGGCTCGCCCTGCGCCCACAGTGCACAAGAGTCAGTCGGCGTCGCAGTCTGGCGGGTCGAAGCTTAGGCTTAACGCGACCGGTGACCGACTTCAGGGCGCGCGGAGCGCGCCCTGAAGTTGGTGGTCGCGCTAAGCCTCAGTTTTCGACCCGCCAGGCGCGACGCCGGCCGAGTCTTAGTGCAAACATTAAAATAGTATGAACACTCCTCCATCTAATTCACCTCCTGCTCAGGGCTCAGGCCGGCTGTGCCTCGCCGACCAGAGATTGCACGGTTTGGAGGGGCCGCCCCTTACAGTTTCATCGGCCTCACACGCGCGCCCTCGGTCATACGCAGCTTGTCGGCCACTCTACTCGGGTTCTCACTAACTCCATCAGTGAGAACCCGAGTACTCGGGTTTTCACTAAATAACCAGGGAGAACCCGAGTACTCGGGTTCTCCCTGAACTCGGGTTGTCACTTTAACATCGGGTTGAGCGCGTCAGCGCTCAACCCAATTTGTTCGGCCGGGGGCCAGTGCGCCTCCGGGGACTATGGGTTAGTACTACGTCATATAGGTAGACTTAACCGATCGGGCTGAAATTGTCACCAAAGATGTTCATAGTAACAAGAAGTACTGTGGTAAAATTTCAGCCGGATCGGCCGAGTGGTTCCTGAGATACAGTACCGGTCAGAGCCAACGCTACATTTGGTCCCGGGTCGACGCCCCGGGACTCTCAGCGTCCCAAAAGAGTCCCGGGACGTTTGGGTCGTCGACCCGGGACTCCCACGCTGCCGCCCTGTCAAAGCGCGCGTGTATTGCGTGGAATAGAAGCATAAGAGTGTAGAGAAACCTTGAGGGACTATGCAGAGTTCTTCTGCGGCACTTTCGTCGCCTGTATTGCTGCTGGGAAGGCGCGGTGACCCTGCTATCGCCTTGGTGAAAATTTCAGTTTTCCAAACGCATTTGACCGCAAACCACCGCCAAAATCTTGCAATGGTGTTTGAGTTGCACTTGTATGCCTTGCAGCAAGGCTGGAGAGCGCCGCGTCAAGGCAAAACCTCTCAATTTCTTGCAGCAAACCAACTTTCTAGTCTTCCAACCGTTTGAACCGAAACTCGGCCATCAACCCACGTTACATGCAAATTAGAGGGCCAGCGGCGCTTTCGCTTGTTATTATGCCTTTAGTGCACGTATTCCGTGCAGGAGACGCGCGCTTTCAAACGTTTTGAGGCAGAAGAAGGCGTGGGAGTCCCGGGTCGACGACCCAAACGCCCCGGGACTCTTTCGGGACGCTGAGAGTCCCGGGGCGTCGACCCGGGACCCAGCGTCCCGGGATATAGCGTTGGCTCTGCCCGGTACTGTATTAAACAAAAACTGTCGAAAAATTCATCAATCTTCATCACCCTGCCAGGTTTTCGGCTTCGTTCTCGTAAACGGTAGTGGCTAGGAGAGTAGTTGACGGCTCGTTAGAATCGCCTAGTAGTAGCAACTTTTGTATTAAAATATCGTAAAGATCGGTTGAATATTGCGGCCGTAGGACCCGATCAAAAAAATAGCCGAAATTTTGGCTAAGTGCCACTCAAGACGGCCGAGCTCTGGTGGTGCACGCTGGGGCGCCAGTCGAAGTTGTCCGGCAAAGACCATCATATAGTGAACAAATGTGTAGAACATTTCATGTTTCTAAGTCATCTCACTGAAAAGTTACGCGGTGACAAAGGTCGCGCCGAGTACGGATCTGGGGCTCGGCTCAAGATGGCCGAGCTCTGGTGGTGCACGCTGGGGCGCCAGTCGAAGGTGTCCGGCAAAGACCATCATATAGTGAACAAATGTGTAGAACATTTCAGCTTTCTAAGTCATCTCACTGAAAAGTTACGCGGTGACAAAGGTCGCGTCGAGTACGGATCCGTGGCTCGGCTCAAGACGGCCGAGCTCTAGTGGCGCACGCTGGCGCGCCAATCGAAGTGATCCACCCAAGATCACCATAGGGTGAACAAATGTGTAAAACATTTCATCTTCCTAGGTTGTGTGGCATGCCCAAAAGTCAGAATCGGTATGGATCCGGGGCTCGGCTTCTGACGGCCGAGCTCTAGTGGTGCACGCTGGCGCGCCAATCGAAGTGATCCACCCAAGACCACCATAGGGTGAACAAATGTGTAAAACATTTCATCTTCCTAGGTTGTGTGGTTCCTGAGATATGCATGCCCAAAGTTGGAACCAGTACAGTATGACATTATAACGAAATCGTAAATTCGTATAGTCAATGTTAAAATGAACGGTAGAGTGGTGATATGTATTGGAGGTGTTGTGGGTGGACTCTAGAAGGGTGGTGGGTGGCAGAATGACATGACGAAATCGTAAATTCATATAGTCGATGTTAGAATGAACTGTAGAGTGGTGATATGTATTGGAGGTGTTGTGGGTGGACTCCAGAAGGGTGGTGGGTGACAGAATGACGTTATGACGAAATCGTAATTCGTATAGTCGTATAGCTGTCTGTGCATCCAACCTCCTGTGGCCAGACCTGTCTGTCCATCCAACCTCCTGTGGGGTTTTCGAGGACACAGAAAGAACACGAATCCAGTGTTTGTTTCTGGATTCGAGCTGCCCTTTGCTCATGACCTCAATGGTACCCACTCTGCAAGCAGCCCTGTCTGCGTCGCCTCTCATCGGACCTGCCAGAGAAGCCCCCTCCCACTGAAGGTGTCCACCTCGTGGACATGGACAGGGAGTGTATTCTAGGAAAGTTCCCCCCCTAGTGGGGGGTAAGGACAGGTGAATTTGTCCGGGCTGAAGTTGAACAGGCTGTGTATCTCAGATGACTTCTCAGCCTCTAAGCTACACGAACAAATTCAGCGTGCTCTGTGTTTGCAGGTGCCAAACTCGCTTCAGAGTGAGCAGTGCAGCTCTGAATTAGCACTAAGTCCCAAGTACTTCGACTGGATACATCGTGTTGGCATGTGATGGCATGGCACTGTCTATGCGAGTGGGTTAGTGGGTGCACGGACACACGGCGCCTGTTGATGTAGGAATGCGGGTGGGTGAGGGGGGGGGGGTCGTTGCACTAGCACATGTTGCGCTGCGCTTACTGCATGCAGCATATGTTACGTTGTTTGAGTGCTGCAGTGGTAGACACCCACTCGCGTTTCGTCAGTGGTGACGGGTGAGTGAGGCGCGTACCCGCCTGCGCGTTGCGCCTATGTGAGAACCGTCGTGCGTGTGAGCAGAGCACGCTGAATTTGTTCGTGTAGCTTAGAGGCTGAGAAGTCATCTGAGATACACAGCCTGTTCAACTTCAGCCCGGACAAATTCACCTGTCCTTACCCCCCACTAGGGGGGGAACTTTCCTAGAATATATTTGCCACAACTTCTCCTCAATCAACAATTTGTCACTCTCCTCCAGTGAACGGCTACGCTCGCTCGGAGGGTGTCGGCGTACTGTTCCTGCAGCGCCGCTCATCCGCCCGCCGCCTTTACGGCACTCTGGTGCACGCCAAGAGCAACAGCGATGGGCACACCCCCGAAGGTCAGGTCAGGCGGTGTGCCAAATTCATAATGCGGGGTCAATAGTGCCACATGCACACTCTACTACCATCAGGCATCACCTTCCCCTCAGCCGAGCAGCAGGTCAGCCTCTTCCGCGAGGTCTGCTCGGAGTCCGGAGTAGATCCCGAATCAGTAGTCTACCTCGAGGCCCATGGGACCGGCACTCCGGTGGGCGACGCTGTGGAAATCGGGTCTATTGCCAAGGTCTTTTGCCCCGAGGGCAAAAGGGCTGGGCCGCTGCTGATCGGCAGTGTGAAGAGCAACATGGGGCACACGGAGCCGGCCAGCAGCATCTTCAGCATAATCAAGGTGCAATTTCGGGACTTCCAAAGTACCTACAGAACTCCGAACTCAGATCGCTGAGTTGGGGAGGGGGTGGGGTTGCGCTTAAGCCCCTCTCCCTCCCCCCCCCCCCCCCCCCCCCCCCTTATCCTAACCCCCATGTGGAAAGGCCTGCGTCAAAGCTGGACTGCAGCCATTTCACGCCCTCCAGATATGCTTCTAAAATCCGCGCGCCCCTTTAGGTTCTGCTGGCTTCCGAGAAGCGTCTTCTGCCCGCGAATCTCCACTTCAAGAAGCCCAACCCTGGCATACCTGCTTTGGTGGATGGTCGACTCAAAGTGGTAGCCGAACCAACTCCTTGGACGGGGGGACTAGTGAGTTGATTTGAGAGTGTTGTGCATGTATAGCATCTATATCGGCTGGATGAGTCTGAGTGTCAAGGTAAACTATGTAATGAACATCGTTCAGGTGGGCATCAACGCATTCGGCTTCGGGGGCTCCAATGCCCACCTCCTGGTGAGACTGCCCACCCCGGCGGACGAGGACTCCCATCCATGCGCGTCGGTGCAGGAGCCCCTGCCAAAACTGGTCTGCTACTCTGGGAGGACTTCTGAAGGAGTCCAACTGACGCTGCAGAGGGTAGTGGAGAGTCCAAGCGACGACGATCTCCACTCGATGGTCGGCGAACAGAGCGCCCTGCCGTTAGACAAGTGCCCGTTCAGGGGATTCGCCCTCTTCAACAGGGGCGGTGGAGAAAAGGCTATTCTGGAAGTTGAGGTGAGCGCAATTTGTGAAAGGGTTGAAGTTTACTGTGGTGTCGTGACTGGGAAATGTGAGCTTGTTCTCGCGGGAAGTACATACGCAGGAAGTCGTGCGTCGACGCCTAATCGACCGGCTACCTGCCGACAGTTCGCTACTCTATCTGAAGTTGACTTGACTAACTGACAGTGTTACCGTGTATAATGCTATGACTTTGCCAGCGTTGGAACTGGTCTTATACCTTGTTGTATACAATTCAGCGAGTGCAAGACCGACCTAACCCCACCGCTGTCCGATCTCCCAGACGAGTTATCTTCTCCTTCGCTTCTCTCCAAACCCAGTGGTCCGGAATGAGTGGGGATTTAATGAGACTCGACGACTTCCGGCAGTCGATTGAAGACAGTGCCAAAGCGTTGGCGTCGCTTGGATTGGATCTGATGGCACTTTTGAAAATGAGTTCAGAGAATGTGAAAACCGCCCAATCTTATCAGACGATAGTTTGCGTCGCTGCAGTGCAGGTTGGGCATTCGCTCACTCCCTCCCTCCCTCCCTCCCTCTCCCTCCCTCCCTCCCTCCCTCCCTCCCTCCCTCCCTCCCTCCCTCTCTCCCTCCCTCCCTCCCTCCCTCCCTCCCTCCCTCCCTCCCTCCCTCCCTCCCTCCCTCCCTCCCTCCCTCCCTCCCTCCCTCCCTCCCTCCCTCCCTCCCTCCCTCCCTCCCTCCCACCCTCCCTCCCTCTCAACCGATCGTACTTAGATGGCTCTGACGGACCTCACGACGTCACTTGGAGTTACGCCGGACTTCTTTGCGGGCCACTCGACCTGTGAGCCGCTTTGCGCCTATGCAGATGGTGCCGTCACAAGACAACAAGCCATATTGGCAGCATATCACATTGGTAATACGTGCACTTCTGGTGGCGAAGGAAACACAGATTGGCGAGAGAGCTAGTGTATCACCACTTTATCCTTTTCACTTTCAGGACAGGGGGACGCTGCACCTTGGGGCCATGTGGAATCATCGCCGCCTTCGCGAAAGCGTGGTCGCGCGAGAAAGGATACTGCACCCAAGATGGAAACTGCGCGCCACGAGAATGTACATACTGTATCCGTACATATTACATCGTGTCTTCATGCGATATGTACAATCTGATGCCCAGGCTTCCGACCGTCCCTGGCTGAATTCGTCGAAATGGATCAGCGCGTGCCATAGTGAAAGAGGCGCTGACGACGACTTCAGACAGGAGAAGTGCTGCCATTTGAGAGACCGCTCTGGCACTTGTCCGAGTCGACAGCGAGCGGTGGCGGCCTCGCAGGTTCCGCAGGGCGCGATAATCGTTGAGGTAGACTGAGAATACGGAATGTAGAATAGAATGACGTGCTTTCTGTGCATATGGTACGTAGAGGTTTGTGAGTTCTCAGTAAGCTTGCGAGAAACGCCTTGTATAGTATGTACCTACATATGTGTGACGAACGAACGGACAGACGTACATACACACATCAATCGCCGTGCTGTGTCGCGCTGAAATGCAGTTGTGCCCACTCATTCATGAAGCACTATCTTTTCTTTTCAGTTAGCGCCAAGCGACAGTTGCCTCGCCCCGCTTCCATCTACTATGTCCCGCGTTTCCTTGTGGAACCCCAACGAACCTCCATCCGTGGACCGTTTCCTTCTTGCCATGGGGCGCCTATTCCAACTGGGCGCCAATGTCGACCCCCGCGCCCTATATGCCCCCGGGCGATTTCCGGTCAAGTTAGGCACGCCCTCTCTCGGTTCCCTCATCCGCTGGCGGCACGAAGTCGATCATCACGCGCTGAGCTTTAAACCGAAGAGCGGCATCCCCGCGGCCGCGTCCACCGTCCGCTACACGCTCGAGCCCACCATGAGCAAGGAGGTTGCTTGTGGTTCAGTGATTGTTGAAGTGGGATGGGTCAGTGTACGTGGGGGTAGCACTGGAACGGAGGATTCTGCTGAATTAGCCAAATTGTATTGTATCAATACCCCTACCCCCTCCCTCTCAGCTACATACATACTACAGAACCCACGTCCAATCAACAGCTCAATAACTGTATACTGCGATTGACGCACAGGACTGTGCAGACTTATGTGGGAAAGAGGAGGAGGTAGAAAGGCGGCCGAATATGTCGGTGGAACCCATAGATGGGCAAGGTCCAAAACTTAGACCTGGCAGGTCCCAGACCCAATGCGTAGTGGTCAATCGGGAGTCACAAATTATCCTAAACCGAAGCAAAAGTAGTGGGTCAACAAACAGACTGAGAAATCTTGATGTGCCATTGCGATAAAAAGATAGTAAAACAATTTGCAAATAATAACTAATGACTGTAGGGTACACAAAATGACAGAAAATTGATGCACCGCAGGAAAAAAATTTTTGAATTTAGAGGTCAAACATCAAGGAAGTGGAGTGAAAATAGCGCCGCAGGCGAAAATTTTTAATTTTATGGTAAAAGATTTACAGAATCTGCACAAATATGCAATCATGTGCTCAAATTTCTCGGTCGGCATGCGTAGTGGTCCGGATTGGCCTTGCGTAGTGCGTAGTCCTCCCAGAATTAAGGGTTGGATTTGCCAACCCTTGCCAACCCTATGCCCATCTATGGTGGAACCTCTTGCAAGTAGGGTGGTGGAGAGGTTATTTTTACCAATTCAGTCATTTAGATCGCAGCCTTTTGCAGGACGAGTATCTGATGGGCCACGCGATCGACGGCCGCCCCCTCTTCCCCTTCACCGGCCACCTGGTGTTGGCCTGGAAGGCCGCCTGCCGCGTCCTCAACCGACACTACCTCAAGACCCCCGTGGCGTTCCGAAGGGTGGTCGTCCACCGGGCCACCCTGCTCACAGGACGATGTGAGAGTGATTTGCGCTGATTTGAATCCGCGTCCTACAGTAACCTTTGCCTGCAGTGGAGCTGGACGTGGTGGTGGCCCTGGCCAGCGGCGACTTCGAGGTGCTGCAGGGAGGCTCGCCGGTGGCCAGCGGCAGATTGCAACTGGAACTGGATAGCGACAAGTCTGATGGTCGCTACGACGGCAAAAGGAAGCGCCACGACGTCGAGATGGAAAGCTCCTTGACCCTGACCAGAGAGGAGATCTACAAGGAGTTGCGACTCAGAGGTAGTAGTGCCATTCACAACCACCCTACCTCTGATCGCATGTAGGTTCCTCCACGAATCCAAACGTTGTGCAGAAGTTATGATGGCATGGTGACGTTGGCTTTGAGTTTGTCTGATTTGCGCTGATTTCACCAATTCAGGGATTAACGGACTGCCCGTTTTATAATTTGCGGATTCAGGGATTTACGGATTTCGCTCCTGCGAAAGATTGTCCGCTCGATTAGGCAAATTCGTTCTTCTACGCACAATGTACATACTCCGTTCTGCACAGGCTACGACTACGGCGGGGAATTCCAGTCGCTGCACGGAGTCTCGGACGGGGCGCAGAGCGGCCTGGTCCACTGGAAGGGCGTCTACGTGACCTTTGTGGACGCCCTGATGCAGGCCATGATTCTGTGGAAGAAGTCGAACGCCCTGCGACTGCCGGTCCGCCTCGACTTCTGCAGAATAGACCCCAGGAGACAAAACGCCTCCGTGGAGAAGGAGGGTACGCCTGGCATGCCTGGTTGCCTACGGTACTGATAAGAGTGCGGGCGTCTTACAAAGGGCACAAGTTAGGTAACGGCACAAGTCAGCCGGACTGCGCAGATTGTGTAGCGAACACCGAGTTTTGCGAATCTATGACTGTAGATACTTGCTCGGTCAGAGCTAAGGTCGTGCCAATTTTGCT